>JAFVLL020029151.1:35588-100472 GCA_021397915.2 Tor tambroides | reverse complement strand
GCACACTGAGAACAAAAGGAATAATTTGCAGGCAAGGAGAGATAATTGCATAGACAGAAGTCAGAGAAAAAATAGACAAGGACAGCTGTAGATATTGGCAGGTTTGGTGACTTTGTGTCACATAAAGGGACTGCAACGTAGGCAGAGATAAAATGACCCAAAAAGGAATAATTCACCCCAAAAAAAAAATTTGCTGAAAATTTACTCACCCTATGGATATGTACGTAAGTTTGTTTCTTCTTTAGAACAGATTTGGATAAATTTAGCATTGCATCACTTGCTCACCAGTGGATTCTCTGCAGTGAATGGGTACCATCAGAATGATAGTCCAAACAGCTGATAAACATGCAGATTTTTACCTCACAAGACATTAATTGACGGACTGGAGTCGTGTGAATTACTTGTGGATTATTGTGATGTTTTTATCAGCTGTTTGGACATTCTGACGGCACCCATTCACGACAGAGGATCCATTGGAACCACTGGTGAACAACTGTTTGGACTCTCATTTTGACAGCACCCATTCACTGCAGAGGATCCACTAAATTTCTCCAAATCTGTTCAGATGAACATACAAACTCATCTACGCCTGCTGTGAGTAAATTTTCAGCAAGTTTTCAATTTTGTCAGAAGTCAGAGTTTTAGCAATATGAGGAACAGCGACTGATGTCCAGTGACAAAGTTAAGGAAAGTTTCATTTTATGCAAAACATCGGTAATGCACGATGGAGGGCATTCATTTCAAACTTTTCATGTCGTGCAAGGCCCACTGAAAATCCATTCAGTCTCCATGCTCAGATCTCAGCAGGTGCGCTACGCATTTCAAACCCCCTTCTGGCCCCCTCAGCTCTCATTGGTTTGTTAAGGTGCGGTTTTTAGCACAGGCAAGTTTTGGCAGTCAAAAACATGAGCACACAGGAGGAGAAGCACAGCAATAATTAGCTGAGCTGACAACATGCCAACAGCTCTCTCTCTCACACACACACACACACACACACTTAGCCTCATTTTATCTTCTTTAACTCCTTTCAAAAGAAAGCAATGTTCAATTTGTTCGTACTGTTTTTGTTGTGTTTCAAACACCATTTCAAGCAATTATCCAGAGTGAGAATCTGGAGTAACACACTGACATTAATGGAAACTAGTTAAGGTTGGGTATTGAGGATCAGTTCTGCTGCATTATTATTGTTCTTTTGTTTTGAATAGGTCATGTTTTGCAGAAATTTGGCAGCTTGATGGATGTTGATTCAGAAAGGAAACGGTAATGTTTTATGGCAAAAGATAATGCTCCGCTAAAAGCCTTCTTCTCTTCAATAGCTGCTCAGTTCAGCTGTATTGATCCAGCACAGGTGAGATGTTTTCTTGGCACGCCTCATAGATCCTCTCATTGTTGTTTAACTCTTTTGCAGCTCACCAATCCTTCAGAATGCCCTCTAAAGATTTGCTCAAAGCCTTGGCAAGAGCAAAGGACGGCAACACACAGAACATGTCTCTTTTTGTTGCTTATGTATCCTTCAAACACAATCTCTTTAGACTAAACGGGGTTTCAATTTGATTAAATGAGCCTGAGTAATGCTGAGTCTTTTTTCTCCATTTACATTCATGGATTCAAAAAATCTTATGATTAATAGGTCCACTCTGAATTTACATGAACTCAAATCTGGTAAAAACAAGCATCCGGGTATTTCAAATGAATGCATTTGGGTAGCTGACATCATGCCGTATTCCATCTAAACAACATTTTGCTAATTAATTCTAATTATTATGCATGCAGCTTTATGAACTCATATTGAGAGACTAAATGGAATATTTGCATTTTTAAAACCTCATTTGTTACACTGCTGAACTGTTTAAAATGAACTAGTATATGGTAGGATATAATAACACTTTGCCATAAAGTTAAATTTGTTACCATTAGTTAATTCGTTAACATGTACTAACAATAAAAAATGCATTTATTAATCTTAATTAATGCTAATTTCAACATTTACAAATACATTATTAAAATGAAAAGTTGTGTCTGTTAATATTATTATTATTACTATTTATTAATGGACCTAAGCTAACATGAAAGAACAGTTGTATTTTTATTATCTAATGTTAACAAATTAATTTCTCATTGTTAATGCTAATTACCCAAAATATTCATAAATATATGCTAAAACATATACTTTCCTAAATGCATTCATAGTTCAGCTTAAAATTTTGATATTGATTTAAAAAAGAAAACTAATTTATTCTGTTTTTTCCTTTTAAAATGATTGCATCCACTATAGCGGTGCACATGGTTCAGATTCGCTCACCAATATTCTGAGTGCTGGATTTAATAAGCATGAAATGGCATGTGCCAATCTGCCATATGGACTTTCCTTTCTTCCTCAAGCTCCAACACTCACAAATGTTTTTGGTGCAGAAAGTGAGACTAATTTTATGAACATGAATATGGCTGGTCTTCCACTTTTTTTCTTTCTCCGTGAAAAACTTTATGGAGGTGTGAGGTCTGACAGCTCACTCCTGTTCCGACTGAGGAGCACAGATGGCGCCCCTCTCATAGAAATCCTTTTGAAATCCCTTTGAAGCCATGAAAAAATGAAGAGCGAATGAAAATAAATTAAGAGATCCACTCAAGAAGATTGAACAGGCTGATTCGGACTTTATAGCAACCAGAAGTGCGATCGCCAGACTTTTACCGCAGAAAGAAGACTGATGTTTGATATTTCACATTGTGGCAGGTTATTGATTTATTTTATCTTATCGTTTGATATGCAATCAACATTTTAGCAGAGAAAAAAACCCTAATGCCATTGCTTTTCTTGAACTAAAAGGAATTGAATTGAAATATGGCACTTTATTCCACGATAAATACAGTGTTAAATCACTCTAAAAGTGCACAAACTGTAGGATGTATAATGCAAGAGTCAGACATGCACTTCTGTGATCAATAAAAGATTCATTTGAGGAAAGCATGTGAGTGTATAAGTAAATGTCTGGTCACTCTGCGTGCAGACAAATCAGATTACCTGACAGCAAGACAAACAGTCCTACATGGAGATATTGATTCAGCTAATTAAACTCAATGAAAGTTGTGTTTGTGATTGGAATCATAACCAAAAGTCAGTCGATGCAAGAGAGTCTCCAAATGAGACTAGTTGCATTTGTGTATCTAGTGTATTGGCGCCACATTACTTTGGCTCCAGACTCTTGCGTTAACTTGAGTGCTCTTGAGTAACTTGTGCTGGGTGTGAAGATGGGCTCAGTGCATATATGTCTTGGAAAACCTTTTATTTTAATTAAAAATAAAAGATAGCCCATAGGATGTAAGCTAATAGGCGGTCCAGAGGGGCAGAAGGTCAAGTGACAGATGGCCCCAAGTCACATACTAAAAAGTCTGTATTGAATTAAGAAAGCCTTTTAAATTAAAATTAAATTGGATGAATCGCAAAAATGCAGAACTGTGAATTAACTTTAAATTTAAGGAAGTGTAATTATAGTTATATTTTAAGTAGACTTTAAAGTGAATATTAAAAGATCTAAAAAAAAATCTAAAGTATATCTAAAGCACACTGTGTATGATTTATAATATTCCTTTAAAATTGTTTATGACCATACGTCCTCTTTTCCCTGGACATGTCCTGGCCTGGATTTCTAAGTTGCCTAAAATGCCCAGGTTTTGGCTTTGTTTTGCTATTGACACACTCATATATTATATTATATGACCTGCCACAATTGGTCATTGGTCAAAAAATTGGACACAAGTAGACTAGGACTGGAGTTTTACTTCATCAGTCTGTGATATGTTTGGTGACGGTGAGCTGCATTCATATGTGGATGGCTTGTCTTGAAAAAAAAGGAACAAAAATGAAGAAACGATGAGTGTGGAGCATGTGGTAGTTTGAACACTAATTGCGTCATCAGGTTCTGTGCTCCTAATGGTTTTTTATTTGACAGTCGTAGTATGAGAAGCCACACTGCAGGACTCTGTCTCAAAACTTCTGACATTGACAGGATTTCATCAGAGGTAAAATCTGATCGCAGTGCTCATTATTCAGTTGGCGAATATGTCAATCTAGCAATTGACTTGGATAACTATAAGAGGAATTTTTAGGATTCAGACAGCACTCATCTTAACATTTTATTTTTAGTATTTTTAAAAAATATTTTCAAGCTGACGTGATGATAAATGTTATCATACAACATACAGTGTATTTCCAAACCAGACATAAAAGATTACATAAATAAATCTTTGAAATATAATCTACAAAAATTTGTATATAACCTGTATGTGTATCATTTTATGGACTGTAATTTTATGGAACAACACTTCATTTCCCAGAATGCTCTAATTTACCCAAACGGTGATGTCATCAAACATGTCCATAGTTAATGTGATGGGCTACACCTGTCTGCTAAGACCTTATGTGAACTTGAGAAGTGTTGACTTTAAATATTGTTGGTTAAAAGTAATTGCAAAAGTGGCTGCAAAAAGTTCTGAGAAAGTTCTAGCATCATTTGAGAAAAAAGCAAGACCAAGTGAAAGAGAAGGATTTAGGGCACACTAAGAATCAGGTGTGTTGCTGCACCTACTTGCCACCTGCTCTATTTTGGGACTGGTAATACAGTGAAAATGAACTGAGGGAATGCAGATCTTCCGTCACACTCAGTTCATATATATAGGTAAGTTCTCTGGGAAAACTGCTTGTTTTAGTGGATCATGCTACGAATCCCCTTCTGTGTGGCTATCTGTATTTTTACTCAATTGATTACACCACCTCAAATCCTTTATAAACTGTTCCTCTCTTATCTAGCTTGTAAAGTGATTGTGTTTCTACAGGTGCATCTCAATAAATTAGAATGTCGTGGAAAAGTTCATTTATTTCAGTAATTCAACTCAAATTGTGAAACTCGTGTATTAAATAAATTCAATGCACACAGGCTGAAGTCTTTGGTTCTTTTAATTGTGATGATTTAGGCTCACATTTAACAAAAACCCACCAATTCAACAAATTAGAATACTTCATAAGACCAATAAAAAAAAACATTTTTAGTGAATTGTTGGCCTTCTGGAAAGTATGTTCATTTACTGTATATGTACTCAATACTTGGTAGGGGCTCCTTTTGCTTTAATTACTGCCTCAATTCGGCGTGGCATGGAGGTGATCAGTGTGTGGCACTGCTGAGGTGGTATGGAAGCCCAGGTTGCTTTGATAGCGGCCTTCAGGTCATCTGCATTGTTGGGTCTGGTGTCTCTCATCTTCCTCTTGACAATACCCCATAGATTCTCTATGAGGTTCAGGTCAGGTGAGTTTGCTGGCCATTCAAGCACAGTAACACCATGGTCATTGAACCTGTTTTTGGTACCTTTGGCAGTGTGGGCAGGTGCCAAATCCTGCTAGAAAATGAAATCAGCATCTCCATAAAGCTGGTCAGCAGAAGGAAGCATGAAATGCTCTAAAATTTCCTGGTAGATGGCTGCATTGACTGGACATCAGAAAACACAGTGGACCAACACCAGCAGATGACATGGCAGCCCAAATCATCACAGACTGTGGAAACTTCACACTGAACTTCAAGCAGCTTGGATTCTGTGCCTCTCCACTCTTCCTCCAGACTCTGGGACCTTGATTTCTAAATGAAATGCAAAATTTACTTTCATCTGAAAAGAGGACTTTGGAGCACTGAGTAACAGTCCAGTTCTTTTTCTCCTTAGCCCAGGTAAGATGCTTCTGACGTTGTTTTTGTTTCAGAAGTGGCTTGGTAGCCCTTTTCCTGAAGATGTCTGAGCGTGATGACTCTTGATGCGCTGACTCCAGCTTCAGTTCACTCCTTGTGAAGCTCTCTCAAGTGTTTGAATCGACAGTATTCTCAAGCTTGCAGTCATCTCTGTTGCTTGTGCACCTTTTCCTGCCCAATTTCTTCCTTCCAGTCAACTTTGTATTTAATATGCTTTGATACAGCACTCTGTGAACAGCCATCCCTTTCAGTAATGACCCTCTGTGACTTACCCTCTTTGTGGAGGGTGTCAGTGATTGTCTTCTGGACCATTGCCAAGTCAGCAGTTTTCTCCATTATTGTGGTTTCAAAGAACAAGAGATACCCCAGAATTTATACTGTAGGGATGGTCATTTAATGAAAATCAAATGTAAATATTCTAATATTTTGAAATACTGATTTCTGACTTTCATGAGCTGTAAGCTCTAATCATCAAAATTAAAACAAAAAAAACTTTTGAAATGTTTTACTTTACATGCAATGAATCTAAAATATGAAAGTTTCACTTTTTGAAATAACTTACAAGAAAAAAGGAACTTTTTCACGACATTGTAATTCATTGAGATGCACCTGTATGTGCCGTCTAGTTTGCCTGAGGCAAGATGAGTTTATTCACATGCTTATTTTATTATTAGATAATGTATTAAAAGCATGTAAGCAGAGATTGTTTAATATCATTCTTATGTTTCATGACCTTAGGCTGTCGTAAATAGAGGTGTCTTGTACACTGGTTGAACTAAAGGTTGAGGTGTTATTTTTTACTTCTGCTCCACCTAAATTTACTCAATTTATTAGAGTAAATGAGAAGGTTTTTTCATCAATTTTAACACCTACAATGACGGCGTGTAATGCACTGTAATATTGCAATGAAGTGCTGTTCATTAGAGTAAATTGTCTTTTAGCTGTTCTCTAAAAACAAAACCAGGCCTGGTGACGTATAGAAGGTTCTTGGGTGTTTTCTTTATCTATTTGTGTCTCATTGCAGCTATTATAAATGCAAAAATTTAATCATGTATCTGCACGGATGTAATCTCCAGGCTTCCTCTGACCTCGATACACTGAAAGTTTCTTTCTAAGAACCAGTGCGTTTGCTGGGAGTATTGCTCATAACTCGAAAGGGAGTAATTATTCAGAAAAAAGAGCTGTGGAAAGCAAAACTGGGCAAATATAGCAAGACCTAGATACAGAGACTGAGAACTAGCATATGTGTGTGCGGTTGCATGAATGTACACTGTTGCAAAGAGGCTGATCTGTGCATTAGTTTAGTTTAATTTAAACCTTTACTATTCCTTAATTTTCCTTATTCTGAATGTGATGATATATTGCACCAAAACAGGTTTCAGTCTCCATGTCATGAATATTAATATCTGCTATGTAAAAATGATCCTTTGACTTCAGTGAGCTATATCTAAATGAACTTAAAAGTAATTTTCTAATGATTAAACCCATTTGAGTTGGATACTTTTAGTCTGATCTCACTATAATTTGTAGGTGTTCATATGAAATGGTTTCACATATGTTTTTGACATTTGGCGATGTTGAAAATTACATTATGGTCATACAGCATCTAAAAGTAAAGGTATTTGAATGCACAGCTTTAGAAATGTCATCTTTTCTTTTATTTTATAAATATACTTTAATAGTATAGTTAAATTTTTCTATTGTATAGATATTTTGAGCACCTAAACCTAACCACTCTCAACAATATAAAAAATGTAATAGGCAGAAAAATTAACAGTGACTGTTTTAGTATAAATCTATTTAGTGTAATGTATTGTAAGGTCATTTTATAGTAAGTTTTTGTTCCAGATGTACCACAGCAAACAAAATAAAAAAAAAAATTGATTATGATTATTTGAAGTTTTGGCTTTGGTAAATAAATAAATCAGTGTTTTAAGCAAATGGGTTGAATAAATGATTCAATGACTCACTCATAAAAACATTAGCTAAATTCACAATAGCATGCTAGCATACTACTTTTACTATTTCTGTCACATAAAGACATGGCATAAATAATAAGAGTAGTAAGCCATTACAAATTCAGTTACTTGAATGAATCAGCATTTTTGAGAACATAAATGTTGTATAATGCCAAATATCAGCCATAATGTCAACCATTATAATTCCAAATTACTTTAATGTGATTGCATTGAACATTTTATTAATTTCATGTATTAAAAACGTTTTAGAATGCTGTCACTAATGTGCATTTCAGTGTCTGTGCAAATTCCAGAATTGCACCATACAAACAAATGTCTACCAAATTCCCAATGGAAAGCGTAACTCTTTCAACAACTTCCAAGTTGAACGGCAGACTTGATTTTCCTCGCTCTATTGTCTCTAGTGTCATCTGTCGTGGCGCTGGAGATGGAAGTGTCTATAAATGGATCCTGGAGATACAATCTGCACTGGTTTGTGCAACAGGTAGAGCTTGTTTACAGAATGTAATATATGATAATGCTCTTGGCCAGTTTCCGTAGTGGTATCCGAGATGACAGGGGCTGTGATTTCAAATGACATCCTCAACCAAACATCAATCATCTAGAACAGGGGTGCCCAACCCTGTTCCTGGCGATCGACTGTCCTGCAAAGTTTAGCTCCAACTCTAATCAAACACACCTGCCTTTAATTTTCACGCGATCCTGAAGACCTTAATTAGTTGTTTCAGGTGTGTTTGATTAGAGTTGGAGCTAAACTGCAGACAATCGTCTCAAGGCTGAGGTTGAGCATACAATCTAAATGGCCACAAAGAAATGGATTACTGCTGGAAACATTTGTGTAAGAAATGTAATATTATGTAAATGTACCCAACGCTGAAGGCCTGGTTTTACCTCAGCTTGAGTGTCTCTTTCTTCAAAACAACTTCATGCACTATCATGATTGATTAATCTTGCTAGGTGTCTTGATATTCTCTAGACAGCGCATAGCATCCCCCCGAGCGTCGGGACTGCCTTGTGTTCAGTCTCTGTCAGGATCTGTATTCCCCCGCCTGTACCAACACATCCTGTGAAGGACAAATTAATTAGCTGGTGCAAATGCTAGCAGATGGCTTTGAAGGACACTCGCTCTAGCTCAGGTGAAAACACTTGCCCAAATTCGTGTAGATTTCCCTTATCGCATATCTCAAGATGCTACCATGTGTCCACCCCGGAGAAGCCCCTGAAGTATGTACTCAGGAAAAACCGTCTGCTGCCGTTTCGCAATTCAATTTTTCAAACAAAAACCCTGATTTACAATAATTTTAACCTGGCGAGGAGGATAAGAAAGATTAATTCAACGTCATTACAAAGCTCACAATTTCAGTTGGTTGGAACAGAAACGAGTGCTATCCAGTGCGGCCCGCTTTCACTTCCAACCGCAATTACAAATAATCAGTCCAATCAGTATGCTAATCTCTCGTGTTGAAACCGACGATTCATCAAAGTCGCTAATTCGCCGGCTGTCTCGGGTCTTTTATTTTGCCCTCTTTTCTGCAAATGCGATAACCGGTTAACATTTATCGGTGCCTTATCAGGCCCAGGCCAGAACAATGGTACCAGTCCAAGTCTGAATGAACTGAAAAGGTGGCAGAGAAGACAGCCATTGTGATTTTTGTCACTATGTAGCTGATAAAGAGAGTCCGTGAGGAGAACAACAGAGAGGCCTATCAATTATAGCTCAATTGTTTCCTATTCATTTCTAATTTAATGAGGGGGGAGACTGTAGCATAGTAGCGTACGGTATGGAAACAAAGCCCTACGCAAGCCTTTCAGGCTTCGTATCCTGGCACAAACGAACACAGAAATCCCCTCAAGTCTCATGTTATTGTTTGTGTGCTTGAGTCAATCGCATTGAGGAACAAAAGATCTAAATACAAAGCTAAGCTAGTGCTAGCTGCTAACTCAAGTGTTTTGAATGACAGCGAATTCATTATTCTTGCCATTTTTTTTTTATGATTCAGGTTGCTGTTTTATCGGTTTTTAATCTGTCTTGTCTTAAATTTGATGAAGCCGAGGCTCGCAGTGCCAAATTATGAGTTTATCAGCATAAATGCATAGGAGGCGTAATTATTCTCATACAGTGATTAAGAGTTAGATTTCCCACAAGGTACGACGAATTGTCTTGCGCTGATTGCGAAAATGAATGTAAACAGTAAGTCATCAAATGAATGACTGCTTGTGTCTAATTGGAGATGTTCATTTTGAGGTGATGTGGAGGAGCGTGAGAGGAAGGGGTGCTTTATTGACACGGGTCTTCACACAAATCAAAGGTTCAGAAAAGGAAACGAACCATTCAGAAGTCATCACAAATGACAGATATTCCTCAACGTTAGGGGAATGTGGTGACGGCTGCGTTTTTGAAACGCAAAAGTGACAGTTTAATTACCTTTGCCTAACGTGAAGATGGAAAGGGTCTGAGTCACTATGAGAGCACATGTACATTTACAGTGGGTTTTTTTTTCTTTTAAATGATCCTATGAATCACGCAAATGCTCGCCGTTTTGGCAAGCACAGCACTTTTTGAACCTCTGCACCCTTCACATGGATCCACAGCTGAAATCAAACGTGATTATACTTTGTTCATAACACCATTTGCTTTGCTGAGTTTAAATGTTGCTTTTACCAAAGTGCATTGAAGGTTTAATGGTTTGAAAACCAATTGGGTAGATGATGTTTGGGAAGGTGATTGTAGTGTCCTGTGATGTGATATGCCTCACTCTCAGAAAAATAGTACAACAGCTGTCAGCTGGGCAGTACTCAATTAAAATGTACTAATATGTACCATTTAGGAGTAAAAAAGGTACAAAAATGTACTTTTGAAAGGTTACAGCCCTAGTTACAGCTTTTGTACCATTTAATTAAAAGGGATTGTTCACCCCAAAATGAGAATTCTGTCATTTAATTACTCACTCTATTATCGTTCCAAACCCGTAAGACCTTCATTCATCTTCAGAACACAAATTAAGATATTTTTGATGAAATCCGAGAGCTTTCTGACCCTGCATAGACAGCAACACAACTGAAGTATTCTAATAATATTTATTTTTTGTCTTGCTTTTTTTTTTCTTTAAATGAAGTTATAAATAGAAATGATAAACTACACCCTTACATGACCTTGCAAAATGTGTTAGAAAATGGAGGAAAATTACCATTTATGTACCAAAATATATACACTTTTTCCATTTTGATTTCATTTAACATTTTCTTAATTACCCATTAACATGTTTAGTTTGGATTTCATTTTGCACTTCTAATCATGTTGATTAGGTCAATTTTTTTTTTCTCTCTCTTTCCTCTTCCATTCTCCCAGCCCCAATACACAGTCAGTCACGAACTAAGTCACAAAAGTGAAAGTTATATAACCTGTCAGACCTAGTGCTCTGAGCTTTAGCTCAGATCAAAGTGTGTCTGTCTCCCTGAAGATGTCCTTGGTATTTTCCTCTGCTCAGGTACCATACCAACCACAGCACCAATATTTACTCTTAGTATCTTGAAGGAATTGTCTTATCCTTTTGCCAACAAAAAAAAAAATTACCTTCCTTTAGTGTAATATAACAAATGTAATGGCAGGTTTGTTGCAGATTTTTAATCTCACACCAGTTCTCTTCATTGACATGCACTTAAACAATGATTTGAATCACCCCATGGGCAGGTGCAGCTGAATGACATGTTTTGCCACTTTGAAGACCACAGGTTGAGTTTCGCTCTCATTTCCTGAATGAGATTTCCCTGCCATCTCACCCTGCAGACATCTGCATCCAGCTCACTGGCTTCTTTATCAGGGAAAAGAGTTCAAACTGAATCAATGCAGCACACAATGAAGAGGACTCGAGCGTAAATTGGCTCACTTGGGAGACAGAAGGCGTCTCTTGCTCCACATACAGTAAAAGAGAAGAGATGTCTATTCAAGTCACCATAAGCACATACACTCAGTAGCAGAGTGATGAATACTGACATTTGTGAGACATATCACAGGAAATGGCTTCATCGTTGATGTTTTTTGTTTGGTTTCAGGGTGTTTTCTGCAGTAAGAGATGCAGGTTGATTTGTCTTGTCTTATTTTGAAGTTTGCTTGTTTGTCTGTTTATGGTTGGTTGTTTCTTGTTCCCCCATGTTGATTGTGCCAACTCAGGTGTCGTTTAGTCTAATTTACCTGTGTTTATGATCTTCTGTGTGCTCAGTCATTTGTTATGTCTTTTTTTGCGTGTAGTGTTTGGTGAGTCTTTGTTCTTTGTTGTTTTTGTTTTGAATTCACTTTAGAGCTTTTCTTTTGCTAGTTTCTGATTACAAAAAAGTAATCTGATTACTTTTTTGAATTAAGAAGTAAATGCTCAGTGGTCCAACGATAATGATTTTTTTATGAAAAATGCAGATACTGTTATCGAACCCTGACTACTTCCGACTTTAGATAATAACACTGGAATTTTTTTTTTTATGGCTTATGATATTTTAAGGAAACCCTGGCATTGACTTTCTTATCAGTGTTGTTATGATTAATAATAATAATAAGTCACTTTGGATAAAAGCGTCTGCTAAATGATTAAATGTAAATAACGACACAAGCATGATGATGCATTATTTCGCGTACCTGTTTTGTTGTTGTTGTTTGCGTTAAAAAATGTTTAAGACGTAACTAAATGCATTTACATTAGCACTTTGTCAAGGCAGAAACTTGTCAACAAATATTGGTATTGTTACTTTTTTCATTTTAGGGTGGTTCTCAACAAAGGGACCCCAGCAAACTTTCAAAGGGGCCACAAGATGCCTTAAAATAATTTAAAATATGACGAAACAAGCATTAAAATAGATAAAACAACTAAAAGATATTTCTTATGCTACTTAACTGTGTTTTCTATGACAAATCAGAGTTCCTACATGCAGTCTTGGAAAACTTGGATATTTGAGGTAGCCTAATTTTAAATGTATCATTTCTAGACTTGTTAATATCATGCAAATTTAAAATACCATAGATGTTTTTATAATGAATACTCATTTTACTAGTTGTGCCAAGTGCTAAAATATTATATCAGGCAGAAATTGAGTAAAACAATATTTTTAAAATCCTTATTCAGTAAACAACTGGAAGAGCTATGTACATTTGTTTGATAAAAGAAGTGGGATCCCTGAAGAACATTCAGCTCCTAAAACAACTGGAATTATAAAATGTAATTTCTTTAATTGTAGTTATTTGTTACTTTTTTTAATTTGCAGAAACTAGGAGGGCCAATAAATGTAATTATTAAAAGAAAACTAGTTCTAGGAGGCCTTTGAGTATTGTTGTTTAAAATTGGGGGTATTAGTCAAAAAAGGTTCAGAATCACTGATTTATTATCAAATTAGTATCAATATACTTGACAACTAAAACTTAGTTGGATGTCGAAAGTATTGATACTTCAATACAAATCTGGCAAACTAACACTTCAGTAAACTGGATTCAAACAACATTGAATTAACACTGAATTATATGGACACTGAGATTTTCCAATATTTTCTTGTGTCCCACAGAAGAAATTAATTCATACAGGTTCGGAATGACATGACACCCCAAAATGCCCATAGCAATGGGAATATTGTGATTAAATTCATAGCCTAATGTTGGTACCAGTCCTGCAATGTGTTTCTAAGCTTCACAGTGTGTTTGTGCCTTCCAATCTGAATACAAATGCATAAATATGCAAGTGAGAAAAGCAACCCGCTTATTTATTTCTCTTCCTGTGTACCTGTTTCACAGCTACCGCTCGCCCATTGATTAGACGCCGCATTGGCAGGGTTTGCACTTCCTGCAGACTCGGACCCCTCCGAGCGCCCACACAATGTGGACGGTTCACGTGCCAGGTAATTGGCGTCTGTCTGGGACAGGTGCTCCCACAATGCAGTGGGGCTCTCTGCCGGGTCTCCTTTCACATGACTGTAATTACCTAATTGAAAAGCTCACTGGGGGAAATAGGAATGAGAGATAAGGTCTCTTTCACCAAACCGCAGGCTGCTTTTCTGTCGAGCAGAAAAAAATATCTATTTGTTGCCACTTGAGGTAAATATTGTCCAAGGGAGAAATGATGGAAAGGAAAGCAAAGATAGAGGATCCATTGTAAACGAGGGGCTGATTCAGGCTGGCAGGGTTCAATGGAGGACACACACATGAAGAAAATGGACAATAGACCCACAGATTTTTTTGTTTTAGACTCAATGTTTATCTACCGTCCATGAACTGAAGTGATAAAGAGTGAACACGAATGTAAAGAGTATAATGGCTCACAATGAAAAGAGGCAGCAATAAATGGTGTTTTGTTTAAAAAAAGGTTTAGACCAAATGAACTGGGTCGCATCATCTTAGTATTTTAGTATTAAATGTTTAAAACATGGAATTCATGTTAGTTTTCATCTCAATATAATACTAAAGTGAACTTTGGAGTTTTTTTTTTTTTTTTTTTCTTGTCACCACCTGATTTGAGTATTTTTTTTTTTGCTGTCATTGACTAATTATTATTTCTAATATTTCTTCCTTTTTGTCTCCAATCAAACTGTTGTTAAAAATACATATTATTATTATTATTATTATTATAATAAATAGGATTACATTTACACAAACATAATTATTTATATATATATATATATATATATATATTCTTTTAAAATTAAAGTAAATTAAAATAAAGTAATATATTAAATTAAATATAATTTAATTTAAAAATAAATAAAATAAAATTACTGAAATTGGTATCATGTCAGAAGATCAGAAAATATAAAAAAACAGACTGGTATTTAAGGCAAATGTTTTAGTAATGCATGCATTTTATTTATAGAAACATATTATCCTCCAGTGTGGCTGTAATATTTATTTTCATGAAAGTGGTGAATTGATAAAACTTGATACAAATAAATGCCCACTGTTTTTCTCATTCAGTGTTGAAATATAGATTCCTAGTATCATCTTTATCAGATACAAGAGGACGACCACCTACAGGCCCTCATTATTGTTCTATCAAGTCTAGCCTTTGACCTGCACATCCTTGTAAATCAGCTCTTGTGCCTCAGGTGGTCCAGACATGGATTATTCGCTGCTACATTGATCCATGAGATGTAACTATGAAACATGACATAAGCCTCCTCATTGTGTCCTGTAGTGTGTGAAGTCATTTCGACCTTCAAGCACAGGTTGCTGATGCTTCAAATGGACCGTATGCAGGTCAGCTTCTATATTATAAATGAATTAGGTCTTCATTTTGTCATTAACATCTAAGGCTTTAAGGGTTGCCAAATAATGATATTTGAATCACTGATCTCATTACAGAACTTCCCAGGGCCATTTCCTCTTTTTTGAGCTCCAAGAGCTTTAACGGAGTAGTGTTTTAAATTAACTCTAATTTTGACTTTGTAAATAAGTATGCCTCAGTCTGTTATGATATGAGATGAAGAAAATTTTGTTTGGATGTGGTTCAGTATTTACTGTTGTGTGTTATGCGATCAAAGAACAAAGCCACTGTAATTGCTCTAAGACACTGCCTGAATTCATAAAGACCTGAATCAATGCTGCACCCTGGTGGAGGAAAGTTGTAACTTTTTTTTTTTTTTTAATAAAATAAAAAAATAAAACACTGAAGGTTTAGAAGCAGGTGTCCTTTATTTTCTTATTTTATTTTATCCAGTCCAATTTCTAAAAATAACCTAAAATGTCAAAACTCCACATTTTCAGGTTGTTTGTAGCTTGTACCAAATCCTTTCTGTGATTTATTTGCTTCTAAAATGATAGGTTTAAAAAAAAATTGTTTTTTGAAATTTAGCTGAAAATTTACTTACCCTTCAGGCCATCCAAGATGTAGATGAGTTTGTTGATGAGTTATACACTGGAGGAAGCATTATTATGGATTATGGACTCATATTTTGGATAGGAGCAACAGTTTGAAGTTAAAAACATCATAATGATGGATTGGTTTCTTACAAACACAGCTTTTCACTTCATAAAACATTAATTGGTGGACTGGAGCCATGTGGATTACTTTAATTATACGGTTATATTATTGTGATGTTTTTATCAGCTGTATGAACTCTCATTCTGATGGCACCCATTCACTAAAGAGGATCCATTGGTGAGCAAGTGGTGTAAGGCTAAATTTCTCCAAATTGTTCCAATAAAGAAACAACTCATCTACATCTTGGATGGTCTGAGGGTGAGTTAATTTTCAGCAATTTTTCATTTTTAGGTGAACTATTCCTTTAAAAATTTTCCTCATCACTCTAGTAATTCTTTAATGGGGAATGAAAGTGATAGTCACAAACTAATCATATATTTTTTTTATTTCATATGAACATTGTAAAACGAATACAATATTTACATTTTCAAGTATTTCCCAATTCACATCTTGCAGTACATTCAATATCAGTCTTAAAGGTGTAGTGGGACATTTCGGAAAATGCTAACTTTAGCCTGATAGCACTGAAAGCGAACGTCGCATCCCTCCCTGCAATCGCCGTCCAAAGCCACGCCCCCTGAACACACATACGCTCAGAGAGCAGAATACCAGAGACAACATTAAATTACTACATCAACGGTTTCCAATAACAGTCCTCACGCTCTCCCCGCTCTGCACATTTCATATGTATATCTTATCACGTCTGACTTTGTGTTCTATTTGACCGCAGTTTCAAGTGTCCCCATGGCGGACATCACCAGATATTCCGCCATGATTCCAGTTCAAAGCAAGCATATATGTTCCATACAAAGGGCAATAGTATGTGTAAGATGTGAATTTAAATTGTATTTATTTACAGAGGTATATTATGTCACACTTCTCTAGTAAAGCCTGCCTGTGTGTAAAGACGCTGCTGCGCAGTGACCATGAATGAATGTTCAAGTGAAATAAATTTCCGACGGATTTCCCTGCTCAGGGAGTAGGGAGCAATGAATTCCTCGTGTAGGGAGCATGTCAATTGGAACACAGTTCATGCACGTAGCTCTTCAACGAGCTGGTTATCTGAATCGGAAAGGTTAACCAAAGGAGACTAAGCAAAATATGCAGCGCGGGGAGCGCGAGACTGTACTGGGAACGGCTGGGCTACATCATGTGTCATTCACCTGTGAGAAATGCAGAAAATAGAGGGTACTACAATACCAGGAAGGAAGATCACAGTTGATGTTTGTCTGCCATTCTCTCTGTGTCTGCACACTCGCATGAACGCGCTGGATGACGACCGTGTCTGCGCGAACAGGGTGCGCAGAGGTACGCTAAACACATACGTTGACAGACAGGTAGGAGAGAGACTGAAACGCTCGGACCGAGCGTTTTGTTTGGACGAACATTTCTTGGTCCTACACCTTCCACAGAATATATAAATACAGATAAATACATTTAAACCACTTAACTTAATGATTGCTATCAGGATGTGAAGAGACTTTCAACCAGAATAACAAAAAATGTTTCTGAAGACAATCACCTATGATACCTTTAAAGAAACAGTACATCCAAAAGCACTACAAAAGAAACATAATAGTAGTCACAACAATTTGCCTTATTTGTTCCTGGAAATGAAGTCGTTCAGATTTGGAATGATATTTGGGTAAATAATGTCTTTTTTTTTTTTTTTAATCTAGCTTTCTTTCTTTCATTTTATTAACTGTCCTTTAACTAGGATTAAAACAATGAAATGAAAATGGCACCCTTGAGAAGTATCAGTTTAAGTTCACATTTCATCATTCAACCTGTTCTTCATCACTGAGGTTTTGAACTAAACATTCAGCACTAACATTGCACAGATTCAACTGTAAGTCCAGCGACACTCCTATCCAGTCTCAAAGAATACATATCTGTCATTATTCAGCGACAACATCACAGCTCAGCCACCTGCTGGAGTCATTCTCTCCATCTTCCTTACAGACTTTCCATGTCCTCTGGTAAAGAAATGACTAACTTTCCCACAGTATGTGTGAGTGGTTCCATTCAGCGCCGCCTCCAGGGGTAACAAGAATGATTTCACGAGATCCTATCCAAATATGTACTGCCAGAAAGTAAATTTTTTTGTGATTTATTAGCTTTGGAAGGACATAAACTGGATGGACATTACAAAAGGGTTGTGATAAAAGTTACAATACAACTCACACGTTTGAAAGCGTCATACACAGCCTTAAAGGCTGGCTGTTTTTCACTGTGAAATACTTCTCTGTTGCCATGTAGCATGAAAACACCCTCTTCCTCTGCTGGGATGCAGTTGCTGCCGTAGATGTAGTGGTCAGGACGGTAGTTCCAGTGACAGGGGAAGGTAAATACCATCTCTGGGTGAACATACACATCTGTTAGAGACTTGAAAGGGAACAAAACTTTAAGGAATGAACAAAATCCAGAAAGGTTTACCTGGATTGTAATGGAAGACGATCTTGATCACCCCAGCTTATGTTAAGCTTGTATTTCCGTAACAGAGGCATCAGAAGCTCGTCCCAGTGCAGACCAACTGAGGTCATGTCATTCTGTCCATTCAAAGTGAGAAAAAGAAAAAGAATAGAGTATATAATAAGTAAAGAGACCTTTACTACCCTCTTCTGGACTAGAATGTAATTGCAATATGTTAAAAAAAAAACTATTAACATGGAGTCATAAATAGCTAAATGTTTTACTTGTGCAGGCATTTTACTTAAATGTATTTAAATAAGCAGCACAACTGTTTTCAACATTGATAGTAATATGAAATGTTCCTTGAGCACCAAATCAGCATATTAGAATGATTTCTGAAGGATCATGTGACACTGAAGACTGAAGTAATGGCTGATGAAAGTTCAGCGTTGCCATCACAAGAATAATTTTACATTTTAAAATATATTAAAATAGAAAATAGTCATATCAAATTGTAATATTTCAGAATAATACTGTTTTTACTGTATTTTACTAACTTGGATGAGCCCGAGACTTCTTTCATAATATTTTTAGAAATCTTGCCAAGCCCATACTTAAAATATATATTATTAATCTTTATATTAAGTTATTATTATTTTTATTAATAAATCTTATATTTTGTGTTTTGCATTTTTATATTAATTATTATATTCTTTTTTAATTAGATTTTATTTCTGTTTGTTGATATGTGTTTTAATAGAGTACTATAGAATGTCACATGACATTTGGAGCCCACATGATTGGCCAAAACATGTTTGCCTTTGAAACAAGATGGTGACATCCAGATTGAGCATGAATAGCTCTGTTCAGGTACACAAGCCCTCACATAAAGGAAGAAAATTTAGGGTCTGGCCCTTTAATCTCACCTTGAATTGAATGATTCGCATCCGGGTCAAATTCATCAGCATGACACCAGAGTTGATGCCAGTTCTTCCATAACATGGATGCCTGGAGAAGCGACTATACCAGGCAATACGCGGCTCCTCATGCTCTGGTGCCATTGCTACTAACTGTGTGGAGTTAAATTGCACCAGCATGTTCCAGATCAGCTCTACAGGCTGCAGGAAGAGGACATCGGAGCCCACCTCCTTCAGAATCATCTGTAGAGAAAAGAAACAAATTGTTTGTCAAACTGCAATGTTGAGTACAAATTCATTTTCTATTTTTAGAAAAATTATATTTCCATTTCAGAAGAGTAATATGAATTTTCTGATGTCTTACAAAAGGAAAGCAGCACAGTGATTGCCCATTTTCCTTTTTTAAATGACATAAGCCAAAAAAAAAAAAAAAAAATCACCTTTTGCTTAAAATAGTTGTAGATATTTTAAACTACACATGCTGTTTAAATGCTTTAAACTGCAGTAATATTCACTGGTAAGAAGAGTCTCTGTGATGCACACGGCTTGAATAGCTGACTCCACTCTTCATGGTTCTCATGGGGGAATGAAATGGGGTGAACAACATAGCTGAATTTCGCTTGGATGAAAGCTGGCCAGGAATCCAGCTGTACAAGTGGAAAATGGATTGGAAATACTTCATCTCTTTATACAGTTTCTCAATAGTTCAGTAGCAGATTAAAGGAATAGTGCAACCAAAAATGGAAATTTGCTAAAAATGTACTAATCCTCAGGCCATACAAGATGTAGATGAGCTTGTTTCTTCATCAGAACAGATTTGGAGAAGTTTAGCATTACATTGACCATTTAAAATGACATGTATCCCCTTTAACGTTGGAAAAACATGCCATGCAGCAACAAAGATGTGCATGCATATGTGTCAGAAATGACAGCTGGCTCATACTGACTGCTGTTTTTATGTTGGAATGTAACTGCTCCTCTGCAAAGATGTGAAATCTCAAAGCTCGGCTGCTGAGCATGGCTGCGGTCTTGAGCATGTTGACAGCTTCCTCGTGTCTCTCTCCACAGGCCACCACAGCCAGCTGCATCGACGTCTCTCGCTGTCCAGATGAATTCACCTTGTGCGCAACATCTCTGTAAATAGATCAGTTTAAGTTTTATACTGAACACCATGAGTAAATAAACTAGACTACAACAACTTTTCCAACAAACAGTCAATGAAAGGAGGCGCGTATTCTTTAGAAAATGTTGAATTTTTAAATGAGCTGTTTTATTTTCTAATAATTTGCAGTCACGTTTAACATTTTTAAAATATACATTTTATACAATTAAATTTTTTATACAATTTCATACAATTAATAAAAATTAAAGATGTGATATTTATAAAATATATTTAATGTTATTGTTATAATAGTCTATTAAATACATCTAATATATAGCCTATATATATATATATATATATATATCTGAGATAAATTCAATCAATTACACAAATTCACCAAGACTATCACCCATTTGCCTGTAATCTGAGCCCTCCAGCTGAAACACAGGTGTGTGTGTGTGTGTGTGTGTGAGAGAGAGAGAGAGAGAGAGAGAGAGAGAGGCATGATTTGGCAGTTTGTGGTCTGTTGCATCACTGCTCAACACCTCAACAATGTTCTCGGCATGCCAGCGCTCTCCCTTGACAATGAATCAGTACAGGTAGGTGTGAACCTTCCACCATAAACAGTTCTCGAGTCAGTGTGGAATTACACAGGCTGCTGTCAGGTGCATCGTTTCCTTTCATGTGGATTCAGAGTGTTTCCTGTACTTCTGACCTCTTATGTGAATAATATAGATAAAATGAGTATCGCTGCCTGCAGCATAAACTCACACTGAATCTCACATTTTGATTTTTCCCACTTATTGTGACAACTGTGCAAACTAGAATTCAAGCATCCTTTTGAAACAAACAAACAAACAAAAAAAAAAACCTTTAAAACGTTAAGTGAATTCCGACAAACAAACACTGCCTTTAAACAAAATGAATGAAAGAAATGTGATGTACCGCAGTCTGTGTGATGTGGTCGCTGTGGGTCGTTGTTTTGGTTTTACTCCATTTAAGTTCTTCGCGATGGATGGCTCCAGCGGCGCCCTAACGTGCTTTAAACCGGCCGAAAAACTTTCGGCATCATGTTTACTGAACAAAAATACTAAAGACAGAAGAGCGATGACTATGCACAAGCTAAATGCACGAAGATATATACGCATTCTACAGGACACGGACTCGCCCATTAATGACCACTAGTCCGGTTCGTGAATGACTCGTTCGTTTGAGTCGGATCTTTTCCAAGAATCATTTGAACTGATCCACAGAACAGACAACTTTGTCATAGTAGCCACATAGCAGAAATGTTACAACTAAGCTGTTCTGTAAATATGTTTAGAACTGTGATTGTACAACAAAACTGACTTTTTATACATATAAATAGCATTCTTACTAAATATTTATGAGCTGAATCCTGGCTGCTACAAACTAAACCTGGTTACATGAAATTATAATTAACACCCTGATAAAACGGAAAATAAAACGTCATATAAAGAAATATATGCCTACATGTTTTTACTGGAACATTTTCAGAGCATGCAAATAATATGCCAAGTAGTCATAGACCACATAATGACGTAATTGCCTAAAGAACCGCTGTATCGGTTATTTTAAATGATCTGTTCGTAGGAACCGATTGGCAAAAATGAGTCAGTGTTCCTATCGCTAACGACCACCTCCATCCCCCATCCCCCACATACAAGTTCTTCCCCCAATGGCGTTAGAAAGACCCCTGCTATGACAAACCCTTTGATATTTCTTCCTCAAAACTTATATAGTAACAACTTTAAATAGCTGCTAATATTTTTTAGTTGCGGACTTCTGTTTTTATTATTATTAACAAATTGCTAATTTTTGTAGTTGGATTTTACAGAATTATGTGACACTGAATTTAAATTAATAGTAAATCACAATTGCATGCATTTTTAATTTAAGAACAGAACAGCAAAGTTCAAATTAATCCTTAGTACCATACTAGCAAAAATGAAAGCTTGACTTGTGTAATAATGGTTAGTAACTAAATTAGTAGTATCTTTAAACATATTAGTAAATATTTTAGAGGAATACATATCAAAAGCAACAGTCATACATGTAGACTAAAATCATGAATATACATCATATTTTAAGAGTGCCTGCAGGGAGCATAGAGGAACTGGACTTGGTGTTCTTTTCTACCAGCAAAACAGGCTTTCTGATTTTTATTTTAATCCGAGATAAAAGGAATGGAATGTTTTCTGCTGTATAAGGCATGTCTACTGAGAAATGGATTGTCATGTTGTGTTAAGACACTGCTGGTAGATGTCAAGTAAGAAACAATACTCCTCCTTGTCTCTGACTCAACCCGTATGCCACATATTGCATCACTCCTCATGGTGAGGTAAAAACCACAACACTTTGAAAACCCACAGAGAATATCATCTGCATGCATGCCATGTGCACTTCACAGAGAACTGAAGACATTTCACCAGAAAAACAACTAAATTCGATAATCACTCCCTTAAGGTCTTTGTTTGCCCTTAAAATAAGTTTGCTTGACAATGGGATTCTAAATCTTAAATTTTATTAAGAGATATTTCCTATACTGCAATATATTTATATACCACCGTTCATCATAAAGGAGGGGATGAATTCAACATCTTACAAATGCATTTGTCATTTTTAGTCATAAAAGTTATGTTTCTTGTGGAATTAACAGAATTAGATCAAGACAATCAAACACAAAACAACGCTGGTAGAACTAGTCGCACAAGTGATGCAATCTAGGACAACTTTCAAATAAAACGGCATGAACAAGAACAAATTAAACAATTAATTTTTGTGTTTAAAGGTTTTTCTCATAAAACCGTACAAAAAGTACCAGCAGGTGCAACAAACAATTGAGAAAGGAAGTCCTGCTTGGGTCACAGTTATTCATAAATGGCTTAACGCTCATCATGTAATGCATTTAAAGTATATTAAAGTTACAATTTGCAAGTGACAGGTCATTAATGTAGAAGCAAATACGTTCACAACAATGTTCCAGTTGAATGTTTTTAAGCCCCAGGGCTAATTGTCGAGACGTAATGGGTGGTGTTGCAGAAATTGCAGATTGTGGTTTAAAAAAAAAATATGGTTATGTCACGAAAGTGAAGAGAACGAGAATGGGTATCACTGTCCAAATCCAAACAGACAACAACACTTATATGATTCATAATACTACCACGTGCTATAGAAATTAAATTGTCAAAATGCCAAAATTCAATCATCGAAATTGCTTACAAAGTCTACAGTTTATCTCAAGCTGACCTACTGGGCATTGTAACAAACCAGAACGAGTGTATCGTGGTGAAATCCTATGTTTCGGATCCTATAACTGTGGTAGTAGTGAGAGATGGATTATATTGCTGGGTTAAGTCTGTCTCTGTAAGTCTTGACATACATAAGCGCGCTCCTGTGTCTGTTCGTTTAAAATGGATATATTAGGTGCAGGAGACTGGAAGTAACGTTCGTAATCCACGGGTTCCTAGTGAAATTCCCCGTTGAGTGAGGAACCCTCCCCTCGTGGGGATGAGGATCTGGAGATCCCCTTCTCTGTGTTGTCTGAGTTGGATCCGCTCTGGCTGTGGTGGTCTCCAGATGCCGCGCTGGAGGACGAACTGGAGGAGGGCTTAGTTTTCTCCTTAAAGTCTGTTATGATAACCGTCAGATCTCCCACTGTCACTTCCAGATGTTGTGCGCTGCTCCGGTCCACATTTTTTAACCTGGGCCTGCAAGATAGGAAGCAAAGAACAGATCAGACATGCTACTGTCTTCTGTAGAGCTGCTCTATAGCATTTCATAATTGATGAACTTGACAACATCGACACCGTTATTGAACTAAGCTGCACTGACACACTATTGTCTTCTGCATTACAGCTGAAATTTAAATCCTTTCATAATTGATGCATTTAGTGACATTACTGCGAAGCTGCTTTGAAACTTTGAATCTGTTTTATATAAAGCAAATTGGCTTGTGATATAAATAAAATTGACTTGAATTGCTAGTATAATAGAACATGAAAGTGAGCCTGGCGGCCTTGGCTTTGCAAGTATTTTCTCATCCATTTTCTCCAGAGGCAATTAAAGAAAAATCAGGGAGGCAATGAACCAAACTAATGATCAAAGAGATGCATCAGAACATCAGAAACATTGATTTGAAGACTTTTGACATATGTAAATGTGTATTTGAACAAAACTCTGTACCCAACATCTCTCACATGGGACTAAATGACATAATGAAATGATATAACATACATACTACATATACATAACGTTTGGTAAAAACAAACAAAAACAGTACATTATAAAAATACAGTAAAAACAGTAATATTGTAAAATATTACCAATTTAAAAAAAATGTTTAATATTTGAATATTTTTAAAAATGTAATTTATTCGTGTGACAGCAAAGCTGAATTCATTACTCCATTACTCCAGTCTTCAGTGTCACATGATCCTTAAGAAATCATTCTAATACGTTGATTTGGTGCTCAAGAAACATTTCTTATTAATGTTGAAAACAGCTGAGCTGCTTAATATTTTTGTGGAAACCTTGATACATTTGTCAAGATTTTTTGATGAACAGAAAGTTCAAAAGAATAGCATTTTATTTGAAATAGAAATCTTTTGTAACATTTATAACTCGCTTTCGATCAATTTAATGCATTCTTGATGAACTGAAGTGTTATGATACTGACCCCAAACTTTGTAACAATAGTGTAAATATATAACAATTTGTGAGTGTAAATCCATTAAATTCCCTGTTTCTCATTGGTGGAGATCTCATTAGGATACATGTGTAGTGCAAGCATACTATCTGTTACAAATATTTGCAATAACTTTGTCACTAAAAGGGGACAAAAAGTGTTATATAATTCTCAGTATATTGTGGTAGATGAAATATAATTTATATTCAAATAGTTTCCACATACAGAGCAACAATACATGGTATTTTCCAGAGTGAGCTACCTGCTATGTAAAATGCAAAAGGTAGCCACTTAATTTGTTTGGGGTGTAGATACTACGCAGTGAATTTATGAACACAGGGACCGTATCGCAACATTTCACCTCATTTTCTTGTGGCTGTTCTTTTTCAGTGTCGGTTCTCTCTCGTTCTTGTCCTTGTCCTTCTCCATCTTTTCCTTTTTCTCTTTCTTGGGCTGTGTGGGTGAAGCAAACTGCTGTGTGACTTGCTGGGCTACCAGCTGGGAAACAGGACGAGGTTTCCTGTGGGGAAAAAAGGGAAGACTGAGAAGCGAGAAAGCGAGATATTTTAAATCAGGATGACATGATTCAAGCTCACCAGGGCCTGATGAAAAGGACTATGTGGGGAAAAAGCAAGTTAAATCAGGCAAGTGTTGAAGCCAGTTGAGAAATTTTGCCTACATAGAGTAATCTGAGAAGAATGTGTTTCTCAACAGTAGAGAAACTGCCGCAATTTCACTCATCTGTTTTCCTTTCTATAGCAGGAAGACAGAAACTGGTAATTTAACTTCCTAATGTAAGCCAATATCCCCTAATATACTAGCTTTCCCTGTCTAAACATAACATTTAAATATAAAAATTCTATAAAAATACTGGCATTAGATTATATATCATCATGATTAATCGCAAATTTAAAATAGTAGGATTTACCTGTAAATGTGTTGAAAAAGAAATGCATGACAAACTAGTTTAAGGAAACAGAACCTTTCACACCTCCACCAGGTATGAGACATAATCCTTATTATTCTTTTATCATTGTTCTTCTGTTTTTATTCAGCCATTATCAGCTTTTATACTGGCAATAAAACGTTTACCAAGCCACATCGCTTCAATCCCAGTATGCATTTACTCAACTATTATCAAAAGTATTTCTAAATAAATACAACAAAACAATTTTCTTGCGACCTTACGTGAAGTATTATGACAAAATGCATTATGAAGAAGAATAGGACCTGTTCTGCAGGTGCATTAGAGCTAACACAGGGCTCTAGACTCATTCTTCCCACTGGTCGCACTTGTGCGACTTTCTCAGTTGGTCGCACGAGCACATCATTTGGTCGCAATTTTTTATTTATTTGATACAACATTTAATTAATCAATGCATGCTGATGAACTTTTATCATAGTTTATAGTTATATGGTAACGAAAGTGTTCAACATTCAACCCGTTCTTTTTCATCAATATTATTTGTGATTTAAATTTTGTGAACAGGAATTCCTTTTTTTTGCTTTCACTTTCAGATTCGCGATCTTGGTGTCATGTTGTACAAGAAAAGATAATTGTCTGTTTTGCTTATATCTATACACCTTTCACTTTTTAAGACTAAAACAAAAGATGGATTCATTGTTATTCTTAATTAAAAAGCAAAACAACAATAAAACAGTAGGTACTAGCTTACAACATTTATTAACAAAAACGAATAAGACGAGGCATGGCATAGGACACATCACATGCTGTGTTATTTACCGACTAATAAATTACAGAATGCTTAGCAAACACTGAGGAATCAAATAATAATAATAATAATAATAATATTTAAAAATTAAGGAAAGCCTCCATAGTGTAACGTGAGGTAAACAGCAAAGATAACAAGGGGGGTGGAGGGGGTGATTGTTGGTGACCCCCTCCGTACAGATCACGTTCCGGTAGAATCCCCCTCGGTAGAAATCGCGATCGCGTCCCCGGTAGAGCTCAGGCCTAGCCCGGCACGTCCGACAGCTTAACAGAATTACCAGCCCGAGTCTTTTTTCCACCTTCTCCCAAATCAGATTATACTGTTTCAGCTATTAAAATAGTTCAGTTTTGTATGTAATGGCAAAGTGATTATATTTCGTTTCGTTTTTTTTATTAAGTTAATTTAGAAAAACTTTTGGAGCATTTTTTTTGTTCGTTAAATAAGTTTTTTTCTTTTAATTTCGTAAAGTAACCGGCAGGCTGATCAGCATTATGTTTGATCAACATAGCCTTCTCAAATCATCACGACTTGCCTAAAATAAAATCTATAGATATACTTACTAAAACAGTTCAAGCATATAACAATGTTTAAATGTTAAACCTATAAATGTGCGCTGCATCCTAGTTTGTGCGGAGAGTGGAAGCTAAAGCGCAGGACATGGAGACATCAGCGCAAACAGTTGCTTTTTTTTTCAATGGAAACAACTTACGCCGTAATTTTTGCTCGTAAAGGTAAGAGTAATACATCTTTCGGAACTGTAAAGGGTCTACTTTTATTTGTGTGCACTCACAATATCAACAAAACTTTTTATAAAATATATAAAATCATTTTATAAAATAAAGAAAACAATCATGCGCCGTCTCGATGATCAACAGGAGGCTTCACAAAAATGAACCCAAAGTCAGCGAATACATGCCTCACACACATGATAAATATATCTATAGAAAGCTTTAAAATACTACTTAACGAAATAAATCAAATCGAAAACAAAAACTCTTTCATTATAATCATAATCCGTGAAGATGTACTTCTCTCTAAAGAAGCGTCCAATGAGGAGATGGCGAGTCAGGATCATCATCTTCACCTTTGCGACACTGACACAGAAAACACTAGTTTATTAGTAAATAATTCAAATATCTCCTTACTATTTCCCCCCCGACACATTCATGGTAATTACTTTTGCTGGGGCTTTGCAGCAAGCTTCAGCCTATTGCGTGCATTTGAACGCAGAACTCTGCTGCTGTGGGACTCTAAACACGCTCTTTACAGTCGCGGCATGGTCTCGTGTTGTTTCCACCAGTGCGGCAATTTTTTTCATCACTAATTGATGGATGTCTAAAATATAAAAATAAGGAGAAGCCTAAAACAGTCCCAAGGCCCGGCCCGCGTCTGAACTATGACATGAAAATTGGCTCGATCGAAGCCCGACCCTATAGAGGCGTAAAAAAATTCGAATCGGCTGAAATGCAGGGATTTCTCGGTAGAAATCACGTTTCCCCCTCGGGCGCTGTATGAAGCAGAAGCTTTGGAGCAGCGCAGACCATGCAGTCGCACAAGTGCGACCACGTCAAATTTTTACTCGCACACTCTCAAAAAATGGTCACAAATGCGACCATTTTGGTCACAGTCTAGAGCCCTGTAACATTAGCATCATGCTACATAAGACAATTTATGAGATTAATAGTACACTTTTACTCAAAACTCACTTTAAACCGAGTGTTTGTAATAACTTCCTTTTGCGATCACATGTGGAATTTGGTCGTTTACTGTTGTAAAAGATGCTATTTATAGCCTTTTTTATCGATGTACAAATTAGCATTTCAGATGTACATATTCATTATTGTTATGAAAATATCCAAACCTCAAGAAAATCACATACAAAGCATATCCTATCGTTTAAGTGTGTTTTTTTTTATCTTATATAATCTATAGTGGCTGTTGTCATGTTTATTTCTGCTGTGTAAAAGTCTTAACATGTATGCTCTGGCTGAAACTCGCGTTGTTTGTGATGTTACAACCGCCTCTCCGTCCTGTTGCCAGGTATACATTCCAACTATAATACACATTAGTAAGAGGATCTATTTTCATTTTTATTTGTCTATATACACTTTGCGCGGCCGCGGTACATTATAAAAGTAGCCCAAAAAAAACGCAACGCACGGCTCTGTAATTTTTCCCGCGACTGCATTTTCAAAATAGCCCAATTGTGCGGAAAACCGCGACCCTGGCAACACTGGACTGTACCCTTATCACACAATAGGTGTGTTCGACTTGAAGTGGTGCCACGCAGACCGATCGGTGGATGACAACAAAGTACCGCGAGAGCGATTAAAAAGCATATGGAACCATCAGCTCTCTAAACGCTCTCGCGGTACTTTGATGTCATCCACCGATCGGTCTGTGCGGCGCCACTTCAAATCGAACACACCTATTGATAGATCACCTTCCGCGCTGCGATGACGGCAAGAAGTTGGGGTCAAACCTTGAAAAAAATAAACACGTTAAAATTTTTAGATTAATCGCATGCGTTAACGTTGACAGCTCTCTCTCTCTCTCTCTCCCTATATATAGAGCTTAAAGTGTGTGAAATATAAATGTTCTCAGTGCCATTGCGCTCAACAAGGCAGCCCAAACGACGTAACAGGCAAAGTGCTGTCTGCCCGTGATAACCTCCTCTTGCTGGGGTGCGTCGAAAGACAATGATCTTGTATCGACGATAGCCAGAGATATTGTCAACACATCAGAACATCAATTACTGGCAATATTAAGAGGATTTGGCATTTCCAATTAATGTAGGCCTGTTACATTCTTATTTTTATTAGGCCTATTATTATTATGATGAAGTTACTTTTATTATTAAAATTACAATTAATTTGCCTTGCAAAAATTACCGCATAACTGACGCGCTGCGATGATAAGATTAGGCTATTTACTCCTCAATTAAAATGTTTTTAAAAAAGGTCTTTTAAAACAGATCTATTAGGCTATACAATGAATTATAGTCCTATAATTAAAATATTAACACTGCAGTCATCAATAGAAATCAATGAAATAAAAAGCTTTTATTTCAAGCACCGACTTTCAAAAACAATCTGTTTAACACAAAATACGTTTCTTCTCATTTTTTTTTCCCACTATGTACAGGCCACAAGAGAAATATTAAGGGAATAAATGAAAACAGTTAGCTATATACCGTTATCAGCACATGTTGAAGTAGATTCGTCTTTCATCGTCTCAGAGAATACGTGGTGTCAGATGCCGAAAGCCCTATCAGATTTTATCAGATGCTGAAAGACCTACCAAACCAAACCGAGACACCACTGTGTCGTATTGAACCGTGAATTTTGTTAACCGTTACACCCCTTGTACACATATCTCAGAGGTTGCATTAGACTTTAACATTGTCCGTCATTTTTCAGCATATAGGCTTATGCGTTTATTTATTTATGAAGAGAACAGATGAACAGAGACTAGGCCTCTAAAAAAAAAATATGCTAGGGCTGAAAAAACGATTTCTCTATTTTAATAGATTCTTATTTTTTATGAACCAATATCGATTCTTAAATGCCAATCAATTCTGTTGTCATTTGATGAATGCACAGTACATATAGTGCACCTCCCATCCAATAAATCGCGATAGGCTAAGCTTTGTGCTTTGTTACTTTTGTTATGAAACAAAAGTCTCAGATTTCAAATTCTGTCCATTTTATTAAGAAATTAAAGCAACAAATACCGTTTTGGTGCTCTTTAATGTGGCATGATAGATCGCTGTAGACACCTCAGATCAAGCGAAGTGGCAGCGCACGTGAACTGATCATCTCTTTCACTTTACTAGTTTCACCTGTGCGTAATCAAATGCATAGCAAAAGACTCGTGGCAGTTTTATTTTTGTTCTGGAGGCTGATGATCCTGCGCTCTGCTGCCACACTGGAGCACACTCGCCACCAACTGGACAGGGGTGGGAATTACAGTTATAAATTACAATAGATCACCCTTAGTGTAATCTCTGACAGACGGCTTTCAGATTTTTCCGTCACTGCTTAAAAAAATTCCGTCAATGGTGGAGAATTTTCAGTTAACGCGACCTATATATGTATATAATCTAATGGCAGTATTTTTATAGCATTTCTTTATTTAAAATATATTAAATATATTTTTGTTAATGGAAAAAAAAAACATTTAACTGATAAATAAAACAGAGGGAAAAACTGAAACTAAACTAAATAATTTAAACACACACACACACATTATATATGTGCAATAATAATCATGATAAAAATCCATTTAAAACACCAGAAATTGCTAGAACAGCCCTTCTGGTCCTACTGTTGTCTTTTAGTAAGATACAGTATTACTGTTGTCATTTCAATGCATCAGTTGTTGCACCCCCAATTAACAACCTGACAGCTACGGCAATTACAGATTATATTTAGGACTATGAGCTGAACTAACCATACTGATCTCAGATCAGAGCTAAGGGTGAAGTCCCATCAGTAGTGTGGCGTTTAAAATGACAGGGATGCACCGTGACCGTTGCTCTAATGTCAAAAACAACAGCTGTTACACCAAAAACAGTCTGCAACAGTGCAGTATGAAGGCCAGCATCGCTGTCGTCTGCTTTGCCAACACACACACAGTGATTTTAAAAACAGCTTCTCAGTATCTGTGCACTGGTGCAATGTTTACGCTTTCATCCATAACCCCCGGGTGCTTTGGGAATAGCTAATGAAGTTACACATTGTGAAATTAGGACATCTCGAGCCTTAAAGCATGGCAGCCAAGAACCGGTCATTAGCATTGATCCCGAGCCCAAGGCAAGTGAAAACAGCCATTATTAGTCGTTGTTAGCTGTCTGCCTGCCTCGCTCTCCACTGCATGTCAAGACCTGGCTGCTTGCTGTGGACTCTTAACACCCTTCACACTCAGTGCTGGTAGATGCGCCATTCAGAGTAAATCAATCGATCACTTTGTGATGTATTTCCTCCGTGCCAGACAGAGCAAATCGGCATTAACGTTGCTGATCCTGCTTATTTTTGAATGTTTGTCATGAGGGAGAGAGAGAGATTTTGTGAAATTACTCAGTCATTAGTCACTTTCCGTCTCACACATACGTGTTGCAACTACGCTTTTTGTAATCTGTGTTATTAGGTTACATTTATCCTTTACATAAACACAAAATGGCAAAGCAAGCCAGTTAGTATTAGGTTTATTTTGCAAAAATGACTCACTGACTGTATATTATCCCAATTATTACATGGATACTATCAAATAAAAAAAATAAAATGGATAAAATGGAAAAGAAAAGAAGACAATGGAGTGAAAAAGTGAAAGTGAAAGTCGTGACGTATTGTCAAGTATGGTGACCCATACTCGAAATTGGTGCTCTGCGTTTAACCCATCCAAGTGCACACACACACAGCAGTGAGTAGTGAACAAATGCACACACACACACCCAGAGCAGTGGGCATTACTGCTCCAAGCAGGGCATAGTGGGGTTGGGTGCCTTGCTCAAGGGCACCTCAGTCATGTGAAGGTGGAGAGAGTGCTGTTCATTCCACCTTCAATTCCCTGCCGGTCTTGAGAATCAAACCGACGACCTTCAGATGCAAGCCATTCTCTAACCATTAGGCCACGACCGCCCCACAGGCAGTGAAATGAGTGAAATGAGGGACGTGAAACTATCACAGTTATGTAGCATATCAGTCAAAAACAAAAAAATATTTTGACTGATCAATGCCACCAATCGAGAGAGCTGTGTAATTACAAAAAAAAAAAGGTTTACATGTCAGGCACTATTATCTATTATCTAGTGTCTATTATCAAAAACAAAAAAGAAAAGATAGTCTTAATGTTTTCATTAATTTTCTGTATTTTTAGGATGTTCCAAACCTGTATGACTTTCTGCAGAACACAAAATAATTTATTTGAAGACTGTTTTGCCTGTTTTTGTCCTTACTATGCAAGTCAATGGGGTCCAAAACAACACAGGCCCTTATTGACGTTCACTGTATGGAAAAATACATTTTTTCAAAAAAATTTTGCTTAAAAACATATCCTACTAACCCAAATTAAATATATGATGAGATGCCCAAATTAACCCTTGTATCAATCGCCACATATCAGTCACGCTCAGCTAAATCTTAGCCTTTTGTATTTTTAGGATGTATCAACCATTTTATAAAAATCAATCAATAAGGGATACACCTCTAATCTAATAATTAATTGTATTATGTTATGGATGATAACTTACAAATTGCAGGTTAATACAATTTTATACTATTCTGAAAAACACAAACTAAAACAATTTAAATCAGAACATAAAGTGAATTTAGGCAACAAAACTTTTATAATCTACACTATGAAAATAGCTATTCATTTTTAGATTTGCAAAAGAGTACAGTGATACTATTAGTGTTTAATGTAAAAATAGAACAAATTAGCATGTGCAATTACATTACTAATACTGGCAATACATATCCAATATTTAAAAATGTTTAATATTTAAATTAAAAGAAATTATAATGTCAACCGATAATGAATAAGGTACCAATATATTTTGCGTATTCTTAGCAAAAAGTCACTGAAGGCTCTCACACTATAACTTAGACTCAACGTATTCGCACTCGTGCTCCTAAATACATTTTCCAGTTCGCACACATCTATTTTTAGTCGCAAATGCGAGTGAAATGCTCGCACTGTCGAGCCCTGAAAGGTGTCTTCTTTTACAGAAGTGCACAAACAAAACAAATTTTCCCACGTTACTGTGTTAAACCAGAAGGACACGAGGGTTGCGTTCTCTCCTCTGAGCCAAGAGTCTCTCAGATGTGTTCATATCTGCATATTTGTATAATGGCGTAATGACTGTACCGGGGAGGCTTGTGTACTCATGAGCCTGAGTGATGGGAGGGGACACCATGATTAATGCACTATACTGTGTGAACATGCAGTCTCCATACTGCTCCTTCCTTCGCTCCACTGCCAAGCCCCCTGTTTGACAGATGGCCCTCTGCCTCCCACTGTCCCACCTCTCCACGCTCTGTTTTCGGTTCTTTCCAAGCGTCTGCATTTCCTTTAGCTGCTTTTCAAATCCCACACTGCAGTTCCACATTGCTTCTCCCTCGCTTCGGTATCCAGCTTTCCCTCCTTTCATCAAAGACCCATAACTGTCTGAATCAAAATGAGGTCAACCCGTTTGAGACGGTACGGGCATGCGCCTTCGCATGCTTTTGCAAACTACACGCAAAATTTCTCTAATAAATGACAACAGGCTCTTGTAATTACTGAATAATGTGGATGTTTTATGTGGCTTTTTGTTTATTTGGCAAAGGCATGCTGAGAACACTTCCTTAGACTGCATTAGTTTCGCCTTTTTGGGCAAAGAGACGAGAACTCGCAGTGCAGCGCTCTGGGTTTCTGCACACACGCAATTAGAGAGGATTTCACATGCTGCTCAACTCTTTCAAATGCCACACTGTAGCAAGTGACTAGTCATCTAATAACCGACACTATACAAGCATGTGAAAGCCTCTGTATAATTCATATATAATAATACATATAGTTACAAATTATCCATTTTAGAAATGCGTAAATATTACATAATACATACTTTTTATATTAATATGTAATGAAGTTTTATTTATAACATTATCTAATGAAAAAAACCATATACATATACACACATATACATATTATGTAATTATACATTTTTTTTCTATCATTGTATAATTATAATTACAAGAATGCAAGGAGTCAGGTGAAGCCAGAACTAATTATTCAAAGCTTCCTTAAAACCCACTGACTAGTTGGTTTTGCACATCTCCACCATGTTTTATCGCATCGTTAAGCAAAAAGAAAATATCACTGTGACTGCAGAATATGACGTTTAGATTTATGCCTTGCGCTGTAATCATTTGCAATTGAAATCATCCGTTTGTCATCACCTCACCGACACTGACAGTCATGAAGGATGATGGGTCCAGTTCTCTCAGCGATACCCCTATAGAGCGTACAGGTTATGTCAACAATTTATAACCGACAGCCTTAAACTGGTTGTGACAGCACAAACGTACATTAGTGTCAAGTCAAATAGAGCTCCAACGTGAAACAAAACATAATACAGCCTTCCTTTTTCCAATCCGTCATCGTGAGAGGTCTTGAGTAAGAAAAAAAACTGCTTGGTCTAGAGGGGACATTCTCTCCATTTGTGGTAATTGAACGGTATAATACTCTCTCCTGCAGAGCGAATGCTTTCGCTGGGGGGCAAAAAGTGTCGGTACACTGAAATTAGAGGTTTGCTGGCAGGTTCAGGGGGTCAGCCAGGGAATGGCCTGAAATGCTAAACGAGAAACTCTGCAGCTTCATCAATTAAATGTCAGTCTGTCAGCGCAAGGTAACAACTAGGTAAACAAATCACTCTTCGAACAAGAACAAATATAGTCGAAGCAACACTAAAAATCCATTCACTTAGGAGCTGGTATTGTGTGATTTCTAGGGAATATTTACCCCAAAATAAAACTTCTGACATCATTTTTTTTTAACTTTCCTGTTGTTTCAAAGCTGTATGACTTTCTATGGATCACAAAAGATATTTGAAAACCGTTTTGCCTGTTTTTGTCCTTACAATGTAAGTCAATGGGGTCCAAGACAACACAGCCCCTTATTAACGTTCATTGAATAGAAAAATACATTTTTGCTTAAAAACATGTCCTACTAATCCAATTTAAATATATATTGAGATGCCCAACAAACATGCTCCAAATTAACCCTTGTATCATTTACCACATATCAGTCAGGCTCAGCTTATAAAAGACTTATAAAACTTTCATTTGCTGTCCGCTGCACACAACCGCAATCTAAAAGAACAGATGGTTGTCATTCACATCTGACGGCTGCTTGAGAAGATGACGAAGTTGAAAGCAGCAGTCAGCACCAACGTATATCCTTTGCATTTACGCATACAACCGCTCACCAAATGCAGCATAAAAACAGAAGTGAACAAGCTGCGTGTCAAGAAGCTCTCTTTCTTCGCAAATGGGCGACCTGCGAGGATCACACTATCAAGAGGACATCATCATTAAAACCCATCATTTGTCTCCGAGGCATTATAACAGGGCAGATGTGCAATCATGGGTATATTTATGGGCATGAGTGTGCGCGCGCATCCTGATGTGATGATGCCTCTTCTGATGACAGCATTCTTGATCAAGCCGTTGAATGCAAATGAGTTCAGGCCGTCTGGACGCCAGCTGCTGTGGTGGCCTGGACGAGTGACAGCACCCCACCCCCACATAAAAATCCACCGCCCTCTCACACGCACTTTTGCAGTGAAAATGAACGTTTGTTGGCTTTAAATAACTGCTGTAATAATACTTTAATTCAGCGGTGGTAATGGGATCTGAAATTTGAAAGAGAATTAAGCTTTTATAAACAATTTCCCTAAAGAAAGATGATCGTTATCTGCCACTGTTGTTGAGAGCTGAGGTTTGTCATCATCATCATCATCATCATCTTCATCTGCTTTTAGTGTGCGTTTATGTTCCGAAACGCAGATGAGGAATGATTTACTTCCTGACCTGATCTCATCTTAAATGAGATAAGGGAAATAACTGACTGCCGACTCAGTCGCTGACTGTTCCAAAGCAGGATTTTTATGACAGATGAGATGAAGGTGAGAAAATATGAGCCCATTAAATGTCTTCTCTGATGAGGTCATTAGCGCTCTCTCATGGATCGCTGCCACGGGATTGAAGCGATCTGTGAGACCGATACAAGCAGAGTAGATGCTCAGAAAAAAACATGTATTGCATAGGACCCCTCATTCTCTACGATTAATTGAAAAATTCTGAATTGATTCGTCTGTGTATTCTTGTACTATTTTTTTCTATTACTTTCCTATTTCAGTGAAACCTCCATTGTCAATAGTGTAGAGAAAACAAAGCACAGCTCACACCGAAGTCACTTTCAAACCAAGCAACTTTGTGTTGGTCAACACGGCGAATTCACACAACCAACCTGAACCTGTTGCGAAATCTAGGTGAAATCTTTCGCCCTCATGCGAAATTCTGGATTCTTATTCATATGACTCGATTTTGACCATGAAAAATCAGCAAACAGCGCTAAATGTGACCATATCTTTAGAAACAGCATTACCTTAACAATTTCCCTGCTTAGCCTTGACAAAGTTTGTCTTTAAGCATTCATTCTTTAAATGTTTGTGCTGAATTCAAACTTTCCCTTAAAAATGCTATATTACACATACATTTGTCAGTGTCTTTTCATTCTCTCAAATCACTGACATGTTTTCAAACTAGTCTTTCCCAACCACTCGAACATACTTGGAAGCATTAAATAATATGATACTGATACCAAGTACAAGGGTTTATCCTCCAATATATGACATGAGTAGGTATTATCAGTAGTATAGTGCATCCCTAATGCTTTTAGATCAAAACAGAGGAAAGACATTACAAAATGCTAATTTTAATGCCTTTTGATATGCAAATGATGAAGATTATGAAAATATGAATGACTTAAGCATTAGAATTAAGCTGAATGTACACTTTACAAGCCAATTTATTGAAATTACCAGTATGGCATTATAATGATTGACTTATAGGTTGTGTCATGCCTGGCTAATGTACTATAATTACGAAATGAATTAAAATGAAACCCCAATTACTTCTGAAATAGCCCACATTAATCAGGATATAATGGATGTTTTACAAACAGAGCCGTTCAGTAATGTGACACTGACTGCTCACATTTGTTCCTGAGGTTATAAACATTGTATTAACTGTGTAACTTAATTATTAATACACACAAGACAAATGGCTGTCTCAAAACCTAACGAGCTGGCTATCTAGACAGCGTTCCGGAGTATCGCATGAAGTCCAAATATGCTGTCTAGGTAGGCAGCTCGCTAGATTTGAAGCATACAGACATCGTGTGGCACTCACCGAGTTGACGTGCCCTTCCTGACATCGCACATCATGCATTTGAACGCTTCGGCGCTGTTCCTGAATGTACACACGCTGCAGTCCCAGTAGCCGTCGTCGGAGGAGGGCTTCGCTTGCCGTTTTGGCCTTCAAAAAGCAAAACAAACAGAGAGAACATCACATCTCGGACTGTAGAAATCTTCGACACACATATCTGATCCTATCCATGCACAAAGTCAGCCGGACGCCTGCGCAAGCGACGCGCTCTTTAACGAAATGACACTTTAGGTTGATTAAAACAGCCAGTCCGCCATGGTGGCCACTCTGTTGCGTCTTTCTCATTCACGCGCGCTGCCTAATGGTCTGTTTCAAGCCCTGAGACGGTCTCGAGTTTCTTGAAGCCACGGCTGTGGGAGTTTCTTTCTGTTTGGTTTTACCTCGTCGGACTCCTCTTGTCTCCCATGCTGCAGAAACTTTGTGCGAAGCGTCGCAGGCACAGCCGCCTCTCGCGCTCTGTCCTCTCGAGCGGCTCCCCAGCTGTCGTAGAAACTCCAGCGCAGCGGTGGTCACGTGACCCGGCTCGACCAATCCAGCGCCGATTTATTTTCTCAAAAGTAGGGTCGTGGGGTTTATATAAAAGAGTCTTGCTCCCGCTTCACCCCAAATCAACTGGGCGCAGGGTGAGTGCGAGTGAGGCAACTAACTTCGCCACTCTTAAATTAAAGACGTTCGTTTCGTTCATGGCACTTTCAACGAATAGTGCCTAAACTGTAAAAAGTCAAGTGTTTTTCTGTTGCAGCACATGGACAGTGAGAACTTTTTATATGAGCTGTTTTATTTTCTATTCATTTCCCATAATGTTACCAAACTTGGGCAGCTTAAAACCTTGATTTGTGTGATTGTTTTGTTTGCTGTTTTCTAACAACAAACATCAAAATTAAATAGACTGTTTATAAAATAAACTATCAATACAAAACAAAGAAACAAAACAGAATGGTTAACAGGGTTGCAGTTTCAGCTTACATTAAGATGTTACACAGTTGGACCAAATATTGATGTTGGAAAACTGTTTCCCATCTTTCCACTTCCTGACTTAACTTATACACTTATACATAACTTGTATAACAGCTGAATTGTTGAGGCTGACTGATGCACTCAGTAGGTTTTTACTACAATAAGCAATGCCAATTCAATAAATCAATTGTTATATGATTTTAATCATCAGATACAGTCAAGAAGAACAAGGTCTTTGACTTGGGACAGGCCAAAATGTTATTTTACATAATTTAATTTGTATCATAGAAATGTGCATAAATTTCACACATACATTTGCTAATCATATAAAGCCATTTTTTTTATTTCAATGAGATCTTTCTCACTGAGAATGCAAACACTTTTTCATTGAACCTTCATTAACTTTGACATATCAGTGGGTGAAAAATGAGAGTTGAGGACAAAGGTGACAGGAAGTTATTTTAAAACAGTTTATTTTCCATGCTTCTTGGAACAATAACAAGAATGTAATTGAGAAATACACAAAACAAAACTTTATTTACAAGATTAAAAAAATACATTTACAGAACTTTTCTGCAGGATCTTTAAATCCCAATACTACTATATACCCAATATTTGGAGGCGTAATTATCTGAATGAGGAGCATGAAATGACAACAAACATCTCAGATCAAAGTAAGCAGATTTTTTTTCTGACTTTCTGCAACATAGTTTGACAAAATTAGAAATTCAGATCAATACGTGACCTTCTTAATAGGTGAAAGCGGTTGAGAAGAGGCGATGTGTAAAAGTATGAGCACATAAAAGTATGAGTCAGTCACTGAGCTCCTCCTCGTCACTGAAGTAGGCGCTCTTTTTGATCTTGGGTTTGTGGGTGTCCTCTGATGTAGATGCTTGAGACACATTCTCTGTGACCTGCTTCCTTCTCTTCTCCTCCTCCTCCTCAATGCGTGCTTGCTGGTGATGATAGGCAAAAATGTATATTTCTCTTTGAACCCTTTTTTACTAGGAATATTAATGTATGATGACTGAACTGTAGAGTAAATTCACTGACCTGGAAAGCAATTGCCTGACTTAAACTGTCCAGTGCTGGATCCTCTCCTTCTTCCTCACTGTCCTCTGGTTCTCTGAAAGAACAAAAACAGCATATTTATTCTCTTATCTTATTTGCAATTTCGTACATATAAAAGATTAAAGGAACACTTAACCCAAAAAATGAAAATTTGCTTTAATATACTCATCCTCAGGCCATCCAAGATGTAGACAAGTTTGTTTCTTCATCGTAACAGATTGAGAAATGTAGCATTGCATCACTTGCTCATTAATGCATCCTCTGCAGTGAATGGGTGCCGTCAGAATGAGAGTTCAAACAGCTGATAAAAACATTACAATAATCCACAAGTAATCCACACCACTCCAGTCCATCAATTAAGATCTTGTGAAGTGGAAAAAAAAAAAGAAAAAAAGGTTGTCCATGTTGTCCTGTCACATCAAAATCCACCAATATATTTGTTTAGAACTGTGTGGACCATTTTCTCTTGTAATCAGTGCTTGATCTGTGCATATTTCTCTCCTAATTCAGACGAGACGACTTTTTCACTGGAGAAGGCAATATTATGGATAGAGAACTCATTTATTTTAACCAGAAGCAACAGTTTAATGTCTTTATGATAAATTAGTTTATTACAAACACGCAGCTTTTCACTTAAAATGTTAATTGATGGACTGGAGTTATGTGGATTACTTGTGTATTATTGTGATGTTTTTATCAGCTATTTGGACTCTCATTCTGACGGCACCCATTCACTACAGAAGATCCATTGTGGAGCAAGTGATGTAATGCAAAATTTTTCCAATTTTTTTCTGATGAAGAAACAACTCATCTACATCTTGGATGGCCTGAAGGTGAGTAACTTTTCAGCAAATGTTCATGTTTGGGTGATGTATTCAGGGTTCCCACACCTTGGTTAACTTCAAATTCAAGGACCCTTCAAGGACTCTCCAGGTCCAATACCCTCAAATTCAAGGACTTAATGTGGGGACACATTTCAGGTGAGAGCAAGGTTACATCGTGTTACCTTGTAAGATCCATTGTTACAGTTTTCATGTATCAAACACAACTACGCAAAAAAGCTTTTTTTTTTTTTTTTGCATTTATTTTTGGCCATATGACAGAGATCTGATATTCTATTTGTCGTATTTCTGTTTTGGATAAAACTGAAGAATATTCGGTACATCCTATACTGTATTCTAAAATGATCTGATATTAACGTTTTCATGGATTTTATTGAAAAGAACTTAGGCTCATGTAAGCAGTAGTTTTAAGATATGTGCTTTTAAATTTTTCTTGCCTCATGGGTTTACATGATCTTAACAAGCAAAGCAATTCAACATTACATTAAATAAAATATTTAGGCAACAGATTATCACAAATGTTTTATGTTTATTTATGTTTATTGAACACGGTGCGTTTATGAAACGTTGATGTACCATCGTAGTAGTTTCGTGCATGCGTGAATGTCATGGCAACATACAACACAAAGTACCTCACGCGGGAAACACTTAATGTAACTAACGTAAATCAAGCAGGTTAGTATGCATAGGCCATGAAGTGTTGGCGAAATAACACATTAATGGACCAGAAAATTTTTTCCAGAAAACTTCTTGCACAAAATAAATTCAAGCACTTTCAAGGACCTGTATCTATGTATGCTTATTTTCAAAAACTTTCCAGGGCCTTGAAATTTTTTTTCAGATTCACAAACTTTCAAGGATTTCAAGGACCCGTTGCAACCCTGTGTATTCCTTTAAATGCATTAAGTAAGTACAGAGTTTGAATTACTAATGCCATTAAGAAGTACTTACAGTTCCTCAGGCTGCTGGACCTTTTTCTTTTTTTTCTTTTCTTTTTTAGGTGGAGGTTCTCTCTCTCCAAGTAAATTTTTAGGACAAGCATAACTCAAGTGCCCTTGTTCCTGGCGGAGACAAATAACATAACATCTTCTCATAATCTCAAATGCGTATTAGCAGTATCACAGTGTAAAAGATTCAACACATGACCACCAACACATTTCAACGAAAACTTACCCCACATTCATAACACTTGGATTTGTCCGTGTAGTTTCTCCTTCTGATGAATTCTGCAGCTCTCCCATTGTCGATGGCAATGCTGGCCTTCACCGATCTCCCAAACAACTGAAAGAGTACAAGATCAATCAAACACTTTGGCTTCGTGTGTACTTTTTGTTAACTTAATGTTATGTTAAACCAGCATACCTGTTTGTTGTTTAGTGATCGGGTGCAATTATGGGCAGACTCTCTGTCTAGGAATAGCACAAATGCCACGCCCTTACTCATCCGTGTCTGCTTGTCTTTGACAACAGTAACCCTTCAGAAAATGATATTGTGACTATGATGAAGCTGTACTTTGATAGAATTATAGAAGTATAACAGAATCTATCCATTGCAGCCCAAATATAAAGAATACTTACTTCACTACCTTGCCATATTTCAAGCATAACTGTGGGGAAATTACAATATAAAAGTTTACAATATTAATACAATTTACTTAAAATATTCTGTAGTTTAAAAAAAATATAATATGGGGAAGTGTGGTAAGATGTGCTGCTCCCTTATTCTGAGGAATTTGCATAATTTTTGTCATGTGACCATATATTTAGAGAGAGAGTCCATCAAAGTGTGAAATGTGTCATGCTTCAGGTTAAGATGCCAAAAAGAAAAAAAAAAAGATATATACATGAAATATATTTTGTTTATTAGTTTCACTTCTCACTCAACTGGCTTACCCCACTCCCCCACAGAAAAACTATAAAAATGGTCAAAAATCTAATTTTGTCATACAATAGAGTACCTTGTGCAAATCGCTGTTAGTCAAGGAGAATGGGATGTTAGACACATAAACGGTGCTTTTGCTGGGCGCTAAACCACCACTCATATTTATCTTTGATATCTGAAAAAGAAAAAATGACATTTATCAAAACAGGCAAAAAGACTCATAAGCAAAATATGATACTAAATGACCTTACGGAAAACATATATAAAACATCATTTCAGACTTACTCAATCCCCAGAATCTTACTGATCTAAAGCATGTTTATCATAATGACAACAACTGCATTTGTCGTGTCTAAACTTATTAAAATGTACGTTTATCCAGCGTGTAAATCGGATTCAAAATATCAACGCAGCGCGACCCGGAAGATAAAAAAAGCGCCGCTGTCACAACATAACACCCTTTAATAGAAAACAAATTTACAAAATTAATTCCTACTTATATAAATCAAAGAGACTCAAGAAAAGGTCTTAAAATGAAAATACAGTGAATACTAGCCTCAAAGCTATTTTTACAGTTATTTTATTAAGATTGTCTCGCTTTATTTTGAAAAAATATTTGGTCATGAACCCGGAAACGTTTTGTTTTTGATTGTGGCTGTGGCTGTTTGTTTAGCAACGGGCTGAGCGTTTTGCCTCAAAATATTATTATTTAACAAAAGTTAGTTAAGTTGTCTACAAAAGACAAAAATGTTGAACTGACAGGGGTATGTCAAGCAAAGAATGTGAACGGTATGTAAACGCTTATTTTGGGGTTACGCATGTGTTCTCAGTATGCATGCACTGGTGAAAGACCGTACTTCAGCGTCTGATTTAAAAAAAAATGTCTATCATAAATAAGAGTTTGTTGATTGGAGATGCACACATATAGGTAAAAACATAAGTCAATATAAATTGGAGTTGATTCCTCGTTGACTGTGATTTTAGCAGAAACAAACGAGTCAACGCAGCAGAAAAGTACGTTAATCAAACGTTCTGATGTGCGTGTGCTTTCTGTGATAGAAAGTATATTGTAAGTATAATATTGGTACAACATTGTAAGCAGATTATATAACGTTAGTAAAAGACAACCATATTATTTTAGTTAAATTATAAAACGTCTAGTTTTAGTTCTGGGTATTGATTGGTCAATCCAGCATTTGAGTCGTCACGAGTGCGCGAACTGCCCCTGTTTATCTTGTCACTGCGCATCATTCATATCAGATCGTTATTTTTGTTGCACAGCAACGTTTAGTTGCGTGAGGAACTGTAATATATTATAGACGGTTTCAGTAATAGCAACTGTTTTGTAAGAGCAATAAGGAACTTGGGGTCATGTATTGTAAATAAAGTCAAAAAGAAAGGGGTTGTGCCTATCAACGCCACAATTATTTTTTAACTTATCAAAAGTACTAATTAGTGATGTTTTCTACTATACGATAAAATGTTATAAAGCTTGCCTTTTACTTCAGTTATTGTGAACGCTGTTTTTGTAAACTGGGCAAAACTGTATATATTTATCAGCAATAATTATTGGTTATGGGCCATAAATAATAATCTGCCATCTATAGGCATTAGTACTTCCCTATCTTTGTTTTAATTACCTCTCATTTGTTCATAGATAACCATCATACAACCGAAGGCATCCATTTTCCATTCAGAAATTAAAAGTAAGTCATTTAGAGAAATATGTTAGATTTTAAGATATGATCAAAATGTAAAAAAAAAAAAAAAAAAGATTAAATATAAACATTAAAATGTAATAAGGTATCACTGTCATTTGTATTCAATTTTTTTTGGCAGTGTTACAGAGTTATTGTTTTGATATTTGTCATGTTTTGTTTTAATTTAATTTCTGTTGATGTAATAACTCATTTGTAAGTGCCATATGGTTACTGAGGTTTAAATCCTATTAATATGTCATCTCTGTCCATGTTTTATATCTTAGTGGCTTTTAGGAGAGATCGAAATATTAGAGATATTTATGAGGAACGGTTTCATCCAGAAAGAGGGGTAAATACTTATTTTTCATAATTTTTTTTGACCACAATCAGACATTTGGTTTATGCTGTGAGATGAACAGCTGTGCTTGAAGTTTTTTTTCTTCTTCTTCTTCCAGGGTCCATTTCAAAGAGGAGCTCAAGGGGACAGGAGACCTCCCATCGGGCGGCCGGACGAGGACTATGGCCGTGGTTTTGAATACGATGGCCCTCGGTTTTACCCAAATGGTGCTCCTCGCAACTACCATGGAGAGGATCAGAGAGCTTATCATGGAGACAGCCATCACTCATTTCCAAATGACCACAGGGGTGGGCCACCCGGTCGAAGGGTAAGTATAAGAGATCAGATATGGTTATTATTTTTTTCTTCTTCTACTTTTATTTTATTTATTTATTATTTAAATTTTTTTTTTTTTTAATTTTTTGTTTCTTTTGTATACTGAATATGTAAAACTGTGTCTACTTGACTTTCTGTTTGTTATTTCTGTTAGTTATAGGTATGTTCATAGGTAACTATATATGTACACTCCTTGGAATGTTTTGAATTAGGTTTTAAAAAAAAAAGAAGGGGAAAAAAGATCAGATATGGAAAACGCTGACCAATTGCAATTGTATATCTCACTTCTTCATCATATAATTTTGTTTCGCATTTTAGCAGGAAGAATTCCCATACTACAGAGGGCCGAGAGAGGAGCCGCATGGTGGACGCCAAGTGGACTTCAGGTATTTCGTAACTTCAAAATGCCACAAAGGAAAAGATCTAATCCTACATGTTTTATGAGCATATTCTGAATAAATTAATACATTTTCTCTCTCTATTCTTTGGAAATAGTGAAAATGCTCACTCTTGTATTCAGACGTTGCAAAAGTTACAAATGCAAATTGGTCACATGCATTTCAGATAACCTCCAAACATGGTTTGAGTTGCCTTAAAAAACATTTTGGTTTACACTCTTATTTAGTGCTGACCACTTAATACAATGTGTAAATGCAGCGGGGTCAAGGGTGGACAAGTCCATTGAAGCACATGTCATTTCCCCAGCAGATGGCAGAACTGTTCCTTCTGAAAACAAGCTGCGTTCCCTCCAGCTATAATGCCTTGTTTTTATACTTTGAGTAAGAGAAGAAAGGAAGCCAAGAAACAAAGGGAAGTTTCTTAAGGAGCATAAATCAAACTCTGAGTTGTCCTACATTCTCTGTTTGGTTTTTGTGGTTCAGCTCCCATGGAAATACCCTCAGACAGTCACTCTGCCAACTGGATGAGCACAGTGAGCTTCCCAGTGGTTTTCTGTATCTTTTAATCTGCCTCTCCGGTAATTAAATGCAACAGTTCGCAGCAGGACTGGAGTGCAGCCAAATGAACTTTGTGTTGGTACACCCCTGCTAAGAAGCATTAAAAACTTTTAAATGGTGACATCATTGTTTTCTTAATTGGTAAAATTGTCACACAAAGAGTCTGTACAAGCAAGCAGTGTTTTGTTTAAAGTAGAAAGAGAATACATTTGCAAAGGATTCAAAATTTAATTTAATTGATTACTTTATTGTCATTGCATGATTGTACAGTGAAATTCAAAGTGCAACTCCTTGTGGTAGAAAAGAAAAAACATACAAAAGAATATAAAAGATTAAACAATACTCCACAAAAAAATATACAGGTGCATCTCAATAAATTAGAATGTTCAAATTTCTCACATTATTATAGTTTATTCACTATAGTTTAGAAAATGGTAATTAAATATGACAAGAACTCAAGAGGTAAACTGTGTCAGAACAAATTCATCTTGATAATGTCAAATAACTTTGATAGAAAGGTATGTAACAAAACATGGTCAGGTCAAAAATGGTCCCAAATTTGTGTCAATTTTACTGATAGTCCACTGTATGCAGGGTTCCCACGGGTCCTTGAAATCCTTGAAAGTTTGTGAATTAAAAAAAAAAAAAAGTCAAGTCCCTGGAAAGCTTTTGAAAACAAACATACATAGATACACGTCCTTGAAAGTGCTTGAATTTATCTTGTGCAAGAAATTTTCTGGAAAAAAAATCTGTATTATTCATTCCGGTCTGCTAATGTGTTATTTCGCCAACACTTTGTGGCCTATGCATACTAACTTGATTTACGTTAGTTACTCTTATTTACACATTACGTCAAGTGTTTCCCACGTGAGGTACTTTGTGTTGTACGTTGCTATGACGTTCACACGTGCACGAAACTACTACGATGGTACCTCAACGTTTCACAGACACATTGTGAAACATTGCAAAATAGGCTGAAACCGCTGAAGTGTGATACCTGGAAAATGCAAGTTTCAAGATATTTGGCTCACCAAAAAAGATTACAAAGAATGGCTTGCCAGAGATCCAAAGGATGTAATGTTGAATTGCTTTGCTTGTTAAGATAATGTAAACCCATGAGGCAAGAAAAACTTAAAATCATATTCATATATCTTAAAACTTCTGCTTACATGAGCCTAAGCTCTTTTCAGTAAAATCCATGCAAACGTTAATATCAGATCATTTTAGAATACAGTATAGGATGTAGCGAATATTCTTCAGTTTTATGCAAAACAGAAATACGACAAATAGAATATCAGATCTCTGTCATATGGCCAAAAAAAAGCAAAAAAAAAAAAATGCTTTTTTGCATAGTTGTGTTTGACACATGAAAACTGTAACAATGGATCTTACAAGGTAACACAATGTAACCTTGCTCTCACTTGAAATGTGTCCCCACATTAAGTCCTTGACTTTGAGGGTATTGGACCTGGAAAGGTGAAGTTAACCAAGGTGTGGGAACCCTGTGTATGAAGAATTTTTGGGTGTAATATGTCACAGTTTACTTTATTTTGCTATCCTCATTTACATAAACAAACTATATAGTGTCCTGCACCCACTAGTAAAAAAAAAAAAAAAATTATATCTGGTGTCTGATTTTTGGTTTGACTGTATGTGTGTTTTTATATATATATATATATATATATATAATGTGTGTGTGTGTGTGTGTGTGTGTGTGTATCTTACCACTTGGTGGCGCTTTTGTAACTAGAAATTAGACAGTGAATCATGCTTGTCTAAGCCTCTCATCTTATTAAAATCAGCCATTTCCAAGATTCAGTTTTGAAGAATGTCCTTTATATGGTCTTATAAAGCATTTTCTCGCTAATTCGGATAATCGTGCATGCCAAACATGCTTTAAAGTACCTGTTTTGACCTTTTCAGTGCTTTAATCTGTCGTGATTGGGAGTGAGAGGTTAACCTTTTTTTGGCTTAGGGTAATATCCTGGCTTCATATTGGCAGTAAAGACAGACATGTGGTAATTTGCTCTGTTAGTCCAGGGCAGACAGGGTCACCTGCACTTCAAACAGATGTGAGGGTCATTAAAGTTTTGCGAGGTCACTGTGTGGGGACACATTGTCGTGTGTGTTTGTGAGAGGGGAACCTGGCTGGGGTTCAGGCCAGGGTCACTCGGACAAGGTGCCTGTGATTCTTTTACGTCCTCCCTCTCGCCTGTGCGGCAGGCCATATAAGTGGCACGTAATCAGAGGGCCCTGGCAGGGAAACTGAGTTGAGGGGGAGCAGAGTAAACTGAAGGGGGTTTTACTGCCGCTAGAACAGATGTGTGTTAATGAATGTCTTGGTTGCGGGCGGACTCGGCAGAGCTGCGGTGCTGCTCTGTTAAGCAGCGCTGCAACTTTTTACGAGCCTCATTTTGCCCTCCTCTTTGTGTAGTTTATATTGAGTTGCTTTTTACAAGCAGGATGTGAAGCCTCTGGCTTGGTCCTTGCACAAATAGGATAAGTCTTAAATGAAATAGTGCCCAGTGTGGAAACTAGTTTAGAATCTCCTCTGTGTCATCAGGACCTGGGGTGTCCTGCATAACCAACAGGTTTTAAATAAGTCTTTAAGGACATTACTAAATCATAACTGACCCTACTTTTCTGAATATTTATTGACCCCTAAAAGTCCGTCAACACTTAGTTCACCCAAAAAGAAAATTTAAAAAAATACATTGAAAGTGGGATCCAGTGTTGTTTTGAACCTCACTGACTTTCATAATATGGACAAAAGCAATTAAAACATCCTTCAAAATATAATCTTTTGTCTTCCACAGAAGAAAGTCAGTCATATGGGTTATGAATGAATATAATTTTTTTATATATATACACACTACTAGACTTGTAATGTTTTTTAAAGAAGTTTCTTATGCTCATCAAGGCTACATTTATTTGAGCAAAAATACGGAAAAAAACAGTAATCTTTAATCAAAATTTCAAATAAATGCTCTTCTTTTTAACTTTTTATTCATCAAAGAATCCTGAAAAAAAGTATCACAGGTTCCAAAAAAAATATTAAGTAGCACAACAGTTTCCAGCACTGATAATAAATCAGCATATTAGAATGATTTCTGAAGGATCATGTGACACTGAAGAGTGGAGTAATGATGCTGAAAATTCAGCTTTGCATCACAGAAATAAATTAGATTTTAATGTATATTAAAATAGAAAAATGTATTTTACATCGTAATAATATTTCACAATATTACATTTTTCCTGTATTTTTGCTCAAATAAATGCAGCCTTGATGAGCATAAGAAACTTCTTTAAAAAACATTCCAAGTCTTGCCGATCCCAAAATTTGACCGTATGTATGTATGTATGACTATTTGAAATAGTCCTGAGGCCAGTGGAAATACCTTGTCTCCTCTCTCTTGACCCTTCATCTCAATACACTCAGCATCTGACCCTACAGGGCATGGTTCATATAAAAAAGTGTCTAAGATTAACGGATTGTCCCCCCTTTAACCCCCCTCTTAATTTGTCAGAGGACAGTGGACAACAACTGAAACTACACATAATTTGATTTTTACTTTTTTGCATATTTTCACCCATTTTTTGCTATTATTTAGCTTATTTTTTGCTTAATTTTGTCAATTTTTTTTAGTATCTGTTTTAGAAATTTGAATTTTATTTTTACCTATTTTTGTCTGTTTTGTTTTTAGTATCTATTTAAAACATGTTTAATTAGAGGCAATATTGTGAAATATTATTACAATTTACAATAACTGTAATAAATGTAATTTATACCTGTGATTGCAAAGCTGAATTTGATGTTTACCTATTTTTGCTATTTTAATTTTGTCTGTTTTGTTTTATCTATTTAAAACATGTTAATTTTTAAATGAAAATTGTGTACTATTTTTTGTTTTAATATATTTTAAATTGTAAATTATACCTGTGATTAAGCTGAATTAGATTTTTACCTGTTTTTGCTCTTAATTTTGTCTGTTTTGGTTTAGTATGCATTTAAAACATGTTTAATGAGAATTAATATTGTAAAATATTATTACAACTTAAAACAACTCTATACACTTCCAGTCAAAAGTTTTTGAACAGTAAGATTTTTAATGTTTTTTTAAAGAAGTCTCTTATTCTCACCAAGCCTGCATTTATTTTATCCAAAGTACAGCCAAAAACAGGAACATTTTGAAATATTTTTACTATTTAAAATAAGTTTTCTATTTCAATATATTTTATATGCTGAAAATTGAGCTTTGATCACAGGAATAAATTACATTTTAAAATTTATTCAAATAGAAAAGAGTTATTTTAAATAGTAAAAATATTTCAAAATTTTACAGTTTTTGCTGTACTTTGGATCAAATAAATGCAGGCTTGGTGAGCAGAAGAGACTTCTTTAAAAAACAAAATGGTTTAGTATCTTTTTAAAAATGCTTAAAGAGAATATCTTATGATGATACTTCTCACACATAATGTGAGTGCAAATATTTGTCTTATTTTTCTTTTCCTGTCTCAGACCGAGCAATCGTGCAGGTCCTCCCCCGAATCCTCGAGCCCAAGGTTCTTGCCCTCCACCCAGGTCTCTGCCTGCAGTAGCCCCTGATGCAGGAGATGATACTCTCATGCAGGCCATAATGAACCTGGACCGGGGGTTAGTATTCAGACATATTAAAAGTAAAATGCCCCATGTTATTCTACTAGGGAACAGATACTGAAGAAAACTTGTGTATCTGTGCTCATCTCTCTCACAGGGAGGAGCGAGACAACTTGAGAAGAAAGGCGCCGTTCCCTCCAGTACGTGAACGCTCTCCAGCTCGGCGGGACGTCCCCCCTTCCCCTCACAGTCGGTCGGGGTCCAGCATAAGCAGCCGCAGCTACTCACCAGAGCGGGGCAAAGTACATCCTTTCCCGCCCCAGCAGGGGAAAAGTATGAAAAATCTTCAGCCAAAATGCTTGTTCAGTCACTACTTAGTATTTCTTTTGATTTTGATTCATATACAGTACCGTTCAAAAGTTTGGGCTTAGAACGGAAGTGTATATACTTATTATACAAACGTATAATAATGCATGATGGAGTTCAGCTTTAATTTGTAGTTTATGACCTCAACATTTCATATGCTGCACATATGAAATTGTTTAATGCCAGTGGTGTTCGCAGGTATAGACAGTCTGCCAAACCTCTCTGCATTTCACTTGGAGAAATTTCATTGGTGGGATGTCCCACACACACAGACACTAGACGGTACAAAGGGTCAGTGCACAGCTTGAAGTGTAGTCTTTGACCTGCTGTGGACAATTTGAAACATGTAGAAGCCTGTTGACTGATTTAAAGGCTTTCTTGACTAATTTGCATGCAAGCGCATTTTAATACGCCCAGCTACAGAGCGGAAAGACTTTCCCCAGTTGCTTTATTCTTCATATAAACTAGATAAACGTCCTAAATGCTTCCCAGACAGGTTTGATTTGAGTCATCGTGTTTGAAAATAGACAGGCTTGGACATGACTGTACCCAAGCGTCCACCGCAGACCTCCGATCACAGATGATGTCACTCAAAGCCTGTCTTATTAAAGAGTCCCATCTGTGATTGTTTCGCTGTTCTCTGTTACTATAATGAGATCCTCAGTAACAAGCTCCAGAGCGTCGCTTCGAGCAGCCAATATTGGATGCACGTGTTTGGGTTGACATACCCCAAGTGAGCGTCTCTAGATTGTGCTGCTCTGAAAAGATGGAGGCTTGCATGAGATCATATGATCTAATCTCTAACGCTGATCAAAGAAATGCATCAAAAACACCTGAATTATTGCTCACTAAAAATGACTTTTTTTTTCTTTTTTTTTTTTTTTTTTTCTTTTTTTTGGATGATATACAAAAATGTTTTCCTGTGTTTCAGGATATGAAGAGCCGTTCGGGCCAGGAAGGGGACCGGGTGAGTAAAACATTGTCATTCTGGGGGTAATATAGATGATCTGGTCATTTTTATTGTGCATCAGAAAGCCAATATGAATTAAATTCTGGAAAATGGTCATTTAGTCTGAAACAAAATAGTTTTTTGGTTAAAATTTAGCATAGCTTAATGAAACATATGGGGAAAAATTAAGTAATAATTATAAAAATAATAATAATTAAATAATATCACTGTATATAAATAAACACAAAAGTATGGTCTTGTATCATCTTGATATGGTTTATTTTGCAATAATGATTTTTCCAGTAATTACGTGGCTTGTTTCCAAATAAAAACATGAATGCAGATAATACTATCGTTAAAATCGTTTAGGGTTTATAAGATTATTAATGTTTTTAAGTCTCTTATGCACACCAAGACTGCGTTTATTTGATGAAAAATGCAGTTAAGCTGTAATAATGTGTAATAATATAACCATATAAAATAATGTTTTTTCTTCTGTTATATTTTAGAATGTAATTTATTCATTTCATGGCAAAGCTGAGTTTTCAGCAGCTGAATTACTCCAGTCTTCAGTGTCACATGATCCTTCAGAAATGATTCTAATATCCTCAGTTGGTACTCAAGAATGTATTTATTTTTTTAATATTATCATCTATGAAAACAGTTGTGCTGCTTAATGTTTTTGCATAAACTGTGATATATTAATTTTTTTTTATTAATATAAAGTTCGAAAGAACATCATTAATTTAAAATATTTTTAAATCTTTTGTCACATTCTAAACAGTGTTGGGGAAAGTTACTTTTTAAAAGTAATGCATTACAATATTGCGTTACTCCATAAAAAAGTAACTAATTGTGTTACTTAGTTACTTTTTGGAAAGTAATGCATTGTTACTTTTGCGTTACTTTTTGTCACCTGGGCTGGGCTTGCTTATTTATTTTTAACAACAGAAAACCCAAAAGTTATATTTTTGGTGACTGTAAAGCCCTTTCGCACCAAGAGTGAAATTAATAAGCCTCAGGCTGAAAAAAATGCCTCTGCCTCTGCATTTACTCCCAATTTCTCTGAACACAGGGACAGGAAAGGTGTCAGTGAATAAATGGGTAAACAAAGTAACCTGCGTTACTTATTTGAAAAAGTAACTCAGATATTTCCTTGTTAATTTAAAAGTAATGCGTCACTTTAATAGTTACTTGAAAAAGATAATCTGATTACGCAACTCACGTTAATACTTTACCCCTTCAAATCTGATTATAAATAACTTTATTTTCACATTTGATGAATTTAATGCATCCTTGCTGATTAAAAGTATTAATTTCTTAAACAAAAAACTGCCCAAACTTTCCGTTGCTATAGTACCATTTATATGAATATTTTGGAAACCAAAACATGTAGAAAAATCAAACTCCTCTTAAATCCGGATAAAGAAAGTTTATGGCTCGCGCACAAGGAGATTTTGTTTCGCTTTGCTTTATAAGTTAAAGGTCATCCCGCAGTCACAGTAACTTGAGAGAAAGCGTTGCTAATCGCACCATCGTAGAGCCTTATTTTGTTTGTCTGCTTTCCTCTAACTTAGTTTGGCCAGTGATCGTAAAAAGTCCACAGGCGTGTGTCTGATTGCTAAACCTTTCCGTTTTCTCCATAGCTTTCATCCGTTCCCTTTTTATTTTTCTTTGCCAGATGTTTGATGTGCATGCATACGTCGCAAGGAGATTTAGATTTGAATCTTAAATCTGCGTAAACCTAAACATAACTTCTGGTTATTGACTTCTCTCCGCTCCAAATCAATTTAGCGAGCATTCCTTCATCTCTCGCCGAAGGAATCCATAGGTGTTGAGCCCACAGCTCACACGGAGAGAGGGTCACGGGGTGACACTGCAGGCACCTGGCTGTGGTTTGCCTGCAGGGAAGAGCCCTGATCGGCAGCGAGGGAACCACCTGGTTCTGCACGCCAGCTGGATGTTCGGAAAGCGAGCAGGATCCGTTCCAGCATGTGAAAACGTTTACGGCACCAAATGAGTCAAGCAAGGCCATATTCCGTGGCTTTCTGTGGGATGTTGATCCATGTCCAAACTATAGCACGTCCAAACTGTAGCATTGTTGGCTTGCGTCCTACAACAGATGCTTTGTTTCTTATGTTCTGATCCCAGTCTTTCATCTTCTACAGACAGGGAAAGGCCCCCCGGCCCCTCCGTGAGTGCATCACGAGACGGTTCGCCCCATAGCTCTTTATCAGCCACTAAGGTGAGTCGCACACACATACAGCTCCCAAACAGATGTGCTTACCAGAACACTCCCTTTCATCCACTAAAATAATAAGTGTGACATGCCAGCAATTTCAGCTGATGGTGAAAAAACACAAATGAGTGACTGGAGATTTTTTTCTTCTTTTTGAAAAGCTGTTTGCTTGCGCTTTCCTCTCTCTCATATGATGGCTTTTAAAGGGTCCTGTTTGGCGTATGAAAGGCAAGCGGCCCGTGTCATGTTTATTCAGACTGAAAGCACGGTTCTGACACAAAACACGGCGGGTCGCTGAAGGAGAGTCATGGACATCATTGGGCCACCCAGGCCGCAGCAAGGCTAAAAAAAGAGGGAGAAATCCATTAGCTCAACTCTTGGCTTTATCACAAGATCTTATCGGAGGCTCAGAGCACTCTGGACATACTCTAGGGAGCACTGAAAGCCTAAAATAATTTTGTTTAACTGTTTCTCTCAAGTACTCTCTTCTTTTTCTTTTTTTTGTGTTTAGGTGAACCAAATCTGAGAATAATCATGTAAACATACAAAATAATTTTGCTGATTTTTGTTAAAAAAATAATTAAATAATCTCCTTTGTGAATATTATTATTTTAATTGTAATGCAAACAAGTTATTTCACTGATTGACTAAAGTCATTGGACAAAACTGCTTTCCTTACTTGAAAAGCTTCAGAGAAAATCATTTATTTTAATTTATTTAAGTTTAGTTTATAGCATTTGGTTTTTAATAATTTAATAATAGGTAATTGTTTGTGCATTTTAAGTGTCACAACTGTAATATGTCAGCTCTGTCACCCAAATTGTAAAGAAATTGTTCAGTATTTTTAGATATTTTCATTGTTTTAAGTAGGTACAATTAATCGTTAGCAATGCCTTTTTTAAAAATATTAAAAGTTATTTATAATAAATAACTATTATAAATTATGAAAGATTATTTGTATATTAACATTACATTTAAATAATGTAAATTATATTTTATTATTACCATTTATAATAAATATTAAAGTTATTATGAATATTTAAATGTTTAATATTTAAACTGATAGATTTTTAACACATTATTTTTGCATTTGATGGTGACCCATATTGAGTGATAGTCAAGGAAAAACACATTTTGATGAAACAGAAGTGAGAGGTCGCACCTAAACATGTCCGAAAACATATACAGAATAATTTTTAAAACATTTCGGTTTTGTTTCTTGTTTTTTTGCAGTAATAAATCATTGTTTTGATTCAGGAATGCTTGAATCAAGCTTCAGTTTCAAGCCAGCACAACATGAAATGCCTTATTAAAGCTCCTGAGTGAGTTTCTTTTGTTTGATCACTTAATTCATCTCTGAACCATGTACAGATGAAAGTTGTTTCTGGTTGGTGGACGTCTCAGTCCTTGAGCCTTTGATCATCTTCCATAGCTCTGTTCATGGGGCATAAGCCTTAACCTTGTGCCTTAGATGAAAAGGCTTTGCCAGTGTAAACTGGGCCTGATAGGCGGTCTCTTAAGTTCAACAAACACACTTGTTTTGGGGATTCATTGTTTGAAGAACAAAGAACAGATGATTTTGCTGTGGTGGGCTCATATTTGTTTGTAATGCCTTTGCAGGTTGTGTCTTAAATATATTTATTTCCCCACTTAGATCAAATGATTTTTATTAGTTTGAGTTCGGTTAATTAGTGTGGGACAAAAAGTATCTTCAGATCCAAGTCTTAGATCTAAATAGACACAGCCAACTTGTTAGCCCCTTTTTTTTTTTCAGACTAGTTTCCATTCTGTCATACAGTGATGTTGTTTTGCTGTGCATGTTTTCTGTTTTGGAGAAAACAGGACTTTGCTGAATGTTGATTTCCAGCATTTGTTGGAGTGTTTTACTCTGAACATGTTTCTGTTTTAATCTAGCCTTTAAAAATGCCTTGTCCTGTGTACTGCAGGAGGACATAACAACAGTGGAAGGGCCCACAGATGAAGTTCCACCCACCGTAGATGAAGCTTCCTCCGTCATGGACGACTTTCAAGAGCGACGAGCTCAAGCTATTGCTGCCAAGGCTCGGGAAATTGAGAAGGTTTGAGAAACAGCCCAGTCGCTTTTAAGCTTTTATTTCCATAGGTCTGAAAATGTCTAAAATAGTTAAAGTGTGTTGCCATTTTTGTTTTAAATGGCCACATACTTGTTTTAATGCATCCTGTTCAGGATGCTGTATATTATTAATAGGGCTGCCAGAAAGAGTTTAACTATTTACATTTTAGGTTATTTACAGCATTGAAAGATTACAGCATTTATTATATTCAACAACATCATTTAAAAGAACATTTTTGAGCACTACCAGTTGCATGTATTTTGTCATCGCATTTACTAAGGAGATACAAAGGTAAAACACTCACTGTCTCAGCTTTCTGTACAAGTTCAGATCGATCGTAATAAAGTTACTGCTTTCTCCTCTTCCTCTTTACTGGCCCTATTAAATGAAAGATGGGATCCCGCAGGAGTGGTGCGCCAACCCTCCTATTGAGTACCAGCCTTTGGCTCAATAGCTGCTGACACTGCATGATTTTAACTGTCGGCTTTTGACCCAACCTTGAGCTTTATTGGGTTATTTACATATTGAAAACAAATCTGATTTTTTATGTATGGCTAAGCTTCCCTCTTAATTCACAGGAAGCCCTTTGAATCAGTTTTAGTGTTTGAATAGCTCTTTGTATTCTCGATCACTTAAGCATCTTTTCCTGCATAAATGATTGACAGATCTACATTTCTGTAATTTGTTCAGGATTTAATTTTTCGTATGTGCTTCTTTTGAAGTGGAAGTTGAAGTGTGTTTTGATTTGCCCTGAATGCACATATTTCAGTGACAGTGTGTGGATGCCTTTCAGGCCAAAGCCTGTTATTTTACAAAGTGTGTGTGTTGTTTCTGTTTAAGTGTCCACCAGATGTTTAGCTTCTCCTTCAATCTGGTCTAGCCATCTCTACTCTCTGCACTTTACCTTTTTTTTCAACAAACATTTAGCTGGCATGCAATATACAGCATGTTTTTTATATACATATACAATTAAACAATATACATTTAAAGGGTTGTGGAACATGAAATGAGAAATTTTGAATAATGTGCCAGTTGCTCTTTTCCATGCAATAAGATTGACTGGGATCTGAATATTTTAAATGTCACAGCATCATAAAAAAGGTCTGTATGACACTTGAGCTAATTTCCATGTCTTCTGAAACCTTATGAAAACCCTTGACCTCGTTGATCCAAACATGCGTGTTTATGTGATTTGACAATGAATTGTTCTTTTACGTTTGATCTTTTCTGTTTTCTGCACTCAAAACTGAATCATTAATTCATGAGTTTTACTGATCTGGTTCTTGAGTTCAACACTGACTCAATGATCTGTTCACAACATTTAATGGTTTACTGAGGAGAATTCAGTAAATAATGACTTCAGGTTCACTTTGTTTCTACCAAACGCTATCATATGACTTCTTGAACCTTGAAGTATAGTGTCATGGACCACTTTTGATTTTTTTTATAGTGCTTTTGCATCCATTTTGCAGTTTGAAAGACTACATCCACATGGGGACCAATTAAATGTAAAAGACCGACCAGTACAATTCTTAAAAACTGTTGCACCAAAGAAATAGTCATAAGAGTGTGTTAAATGATGAAAGAAGTCTAATTTTTGGATAAACTATTCCTTTTGTTTTTATCTGTTCAGTCTTATGGTCTTCTTTTTTTATTAGTTATGTTTCATCTTGTCAGTGAGCATATACTTTAAACAACTTCAGTTCAAGTCATGCTCAAAGAGGAATCTAGTTGGCTCTCGATTGTTTTGTTTTGACCAGCAAGACGTTTATTTTACAGATGAGCCCGTGTGATTCTAACGAGACTGAATTCCTTACTGCTAAAGTACTGTAAGTAGGGCATCTTTGTTGTGATAGTTCTGCAGTCCACGGTGAGGCTTAATCTGGGTCTGAAGCAAAGTTTTTGAGGTCCATCAGGAGTGTTTGATTCCTTCGTTATTTAATAGCGTTTGATGTTTCTGATCTGAAAATGTCAGATCAAATAAAATAATAGACTGATGCACTGTTGCCCCCAAAGACCATTACCCTTGCATGTTGTTTTGCTGTGCTTAGGTTTTTTGTACTCCTATTCCAGAGCATAGGCATTAGAGTATACCTCCTTTTGCCTTTATTAAGTTGAATATGCTTCCTTAAAAGGGATTATTTGGGTTTGTAAATTAGTGCTTGCTTTGTGATTTTTAGTTCATATATTTTGGGGCATCTGTATGCTAATGTATAAATTTGTTGACAGAATTTAATTCACAAGCGATTTCATTGGATAAGTTGATTGCATTTAACTGATGTTAGCTGTAAGTTTTGGTCCATATTGCTGGGCGTACTGCTGAATGTATTGAAGTTTCACGTGCCATTATATAATATAATAAAATCAACTTTGGTCTTACACAACTAAAACTGAACTTTTGCTGAACCACTCTGAAAGTTATTAGTGTATAGATACTTTCCCACTTTTCCCTCCTTGTCTTTCCCACCCTTCCTGAATAATTCTCTGCTGTCTTTACCTGGAATCAGGAATCAGCCTCCCACAGTACAAAAATGACACATGAAAGGCTGAACAAGAACACGCACACACTCTCGAGGTCCCGTTCAGCTTTCCTGTTTGATTGGGTAACAGAGGTGGGGTTCACAGGAAGTCGATGGAAGTAGAGCATGCGCTAGGAAATCGCTTCCCAGCATTCTTGGCATTGTTATGAATTATTTAATCTCAGTGTGGCTGTGGTGGCTTTGTATGTTCAAGGTTATCTCATAAAAGGACAGCATAGCAATATGAATTAGATTCACAATTGATACTATTAAACTGTTTAATTTAAAAATAGTAGCGAATGGATTAAATTTGCTTTAAAAATAGTTGTCTTTCGTAACTTCGTTATCGTTTGCTTCAGGTCATCCCTACTTACTGAGTTTAGTAGTGGTTTATTGTGTATCAAGGAGTATTTTCTACTGTACTCAGATGACATTGCGATAACAGGTACCATAACCCCCTCTTTTCATCTCATTTGAATTTAATTCTAGGCCACACATACAGTTAACGCCCACATGAACTCTGTTATTTCAATTATACATGGGAATCATGTATACTGACTTTCTCTTGCAGGGCTAGGATCTGTAACTCATATTTGACTTATGATTTTATGCCTAACAGACAATAAAAAAAAAGAGAGATACTTTAAAGGGACAGTTCACTCAAAAATGAAAATTCTGTCATAAATTACTCATCCTCATGTTGTTTCAAACCCGTAAGACCTTTGTTCATCTTCGGAAAACAAGATATTGTTGATGAAATCTGAGAACTTTCTGACTCTCTGAAATATAAACTGAAATGTTCACAGACCCGGAAACGTAGTTAGGACATAAAGTCGTTATTTTTGTTTTCTTTGCGCACAAAAAGTATTCTCGTAGCTTTGTAAAATTATGGTTGAACTGATGTCACATGGACTATTTTAACGATGTCCTTACTACGTTTCTGGGTCTGTTTCGGAGATGAATGAAGGTCTTATGGGTTTGGAAACGACATGAGGGTGAGTAATTGATGACAGAATTTTCATTTTTGGGTGAGCTACCCTTTCAACGACTTAAGTATCAGAAAGTATAAAGGTGTGGTCACATTTACTGTTGCTCGCAAAAATTTAACAGGTAAAATCCAGTTAATTTAATTGGAATCTGTGTGATTTGTGAATTTACCCATGTAGATTTCTCATTCAGTTTTTTTCATGCAGATTCACCACATTAACAAACACTGACTTCATATGTAACAGTGCATATTTGCTGTGAACAATGGAACTTTTTGTCTGCACAAATTTTCTAGAATTTGGCTAATGTGATTTTGCCTTTAGGCACAGACTCTATTGGCTTGGACCAGTAAACAGCCACCCAAAAACCTTTCGAAACACCTTAGCAACTACGTAATGTCTGGAAACCATACACAACTTATCACTATGCCGGCAAGTTTTGCAAAGGCAAGCAGCGCTACCACTACCATATTGCTACTAGTTTAAACTCTTATTTATTTAGTATATAGTACTGATCTAAATTTATAACTAACATTATTTTCAATCTGTTAAAAAAATAGCACGTAGGCTACAAGGCTCCAGCAACCAAGTTTATTGGCTGAGCGTTAATACTATTTAATCAGTCACACAGATTGACTATTTAACGGCGGCCTCTCTTAACCTGCAGCCTCAGGCTACTGAGAACTTCCTTTCTACATCATTTATCCATTCTATTCTGGAATGTTCTAATTGACTATTAGGGTCTTCTCATTGAACCTATTCGACTTAATGACCATTAGAGGCAGTTCTCACACAAGAACTCTGGGCTTTGTGTGTGGGCCTCGGTGATTCCTGGAACCAGGTGATCTCATTTAACTAGAACTTGACTCAGCCATGGGAAAGAGCCCTTATGTGAGGAGCTAATGAGGAGCTCACTGCAAAAATTATTAGTCAGCACAATTAGTTGGGTGGCCACATTACTTTTCCAGACTTGTGGGGGCAGGTAGAAGGAATCACGGAAGATATGAATTGTCTTTTTTTGTTTAATTATGCCCAAAGTTTTCAGTTCCTGTTATATTTTGAGTACTTCCAGATGTTATTGCGTAGTTATGTAATGTCAGGGCCATGCCGGAAACTGCTGAGATGTTTACTCATCAGTTTCTCTCGGTTTTGTTTGGGTGCATCGTGTTGCTCCGTACCATTGTCAGTCGTGACAGTCTGATTTTATCACTGTCTCCTGATGTAAATTGTAAATTTCAAGATATGATCTCCAGCTATAAGTTACACGTCCTGAGGGCTGTGTGTGAGTGAAGGTAATTGCAGAGGTTATGCAGACTCCCCTGGGTCTGAAGCATTGCTTTGATGTCCAGAAGTGTTTGATTATCCAACCATAGTAAACATAACTGAGCTCTGAGAGTTTTGGTTTGGGGCTTTGTTCTATCGTCTGGATGGCAGATCAGAAATGCAGAATGTTCTCCCAAATATGCAACAAAACCACTCTTCATCCCCATGTGTTCTGTGAAGAGAAAAAGTTAGATTAAAGATGCTTTCATGGTCTGTTCTATGAGATAGGTCTTGAGACATTGTCAACACAATGTATGTGCCATGAAAGTAAAGTACAAGCACAGTACATTGTTTCCAAGTAGATTAATGCGGCATCTTTGCTGCTTAAAAATGAAATTTTAAATGCAACTTTTCATTTTAAACAAATTTCAAATTTTCAAGGCCAGTGAAAATGTTAAGCATAAATACATATCTGAATGGCTTGCTCAGCAGAAAAAAATCTTATTGTTGAGCTCCAAGATGAATTGTCATCAAGAAATTGTTGTCTGAGCTTGTCAAGGCATGTGTTTTTATGTTGGTTAGAAAGCCAAATGGAAAAGAAAATCACATTTTAGAGTGCAACATTTTACACAATGTGTTTGATGAGGTCTAAGTAATTAGACATGAACATACACTGTAATGCATTTTTATTGTATATGCATGTAATCTTCATTTTAAGCTGCAATCGTACATGTTGGACAATATTACTGCATTATAATTTTAAACATTGGGCTGTACTTTATAGGTCTATCGTCAGGACTGTGAGACGTTTGGCATGGTGGTGAAGATGCTGGTGGCCAAGGAACCCAGCTTAGAGAAACACCTGCAGAACCCACTAAAAGAGAACCTGATTGAGATCCGTGAGCGATGCCTCGATGACTTGAAGAATTTCATTGCTGAACTCGATGAGGTGGTACGACAGCCTGAACCTGCTGTCTAAGGTGCCCCCATTTTACTCAACCAGCAGTTTTGTTTTGTTTTTTCCCCCTCTGTACCTACACAAAAAGCCCTTCATTGTTTTTGTTATGGTTTATGTAAAGGTCATTGTACATTGTGTACTCAGTGTCCAACTAAAAGAAATCTTCCTGTTCTGAAACGGTGCAAGGAAAATCTCTTTATGCATTTCATTTACGCCGTTCCATTCATCCGTTGACACTAGTCGATGCTAGGTTGTATAATCTTTTTGTAACCTTTCAACATGAAGATTAATAAAAAAAAAGGCAAACACGAGGAAAGCAATGCCAGAAGAGGGTTTGCGCTATTCCTTATTAATTGCTGAAGCTATAGAGATTTACAAGATGATCGTGTTTGTTCTGATCAAATGTGTATAAACTGATGTTGTTGCCAATTATTTCACTTACATTCAAACCAATGAGAAAAGTTGAAGAATGAATTATGGTACGTAATCTTTATGGGTTCAGCAAATTGCTGCTATTTGTAGTACTGTTAAGATGTGCAGCTGACAATAATGAGGTCCTTTCTTTTTTTTTTTAAATCACATTTTCCAGCCGCTATATTGTGATAACCCAACACAAGTATTTGTGTAGTTTTTTCCTTTGTATAGTATTAAAGAGTCTTGAACCTACTATAATGCATGTTTTTCCTTTTGATTTAAGCCCTTTGTGTGATTCCATGTTTGTAATTGAATAAAGTTGCTATGTTTAGTAATCATATTTTTTTTAGTTTTCTCAAGCAACAAATAAGAAAAATCAAGTTGCAATGGAATGTATTAAATTGCTCTCGAATTATTTTATTGACATCTTAATGTTAAAAAGGGATAGGATGGTTACCTGTGGTGAAATGTACATAATAGAGAGAAGATTCACCCAACACTGTTTAAGCGCATAAGCATATTGTAGACAGAAAAATGTTTAAGGGTGCAGTTATTACACCTGCAGAGTAACATAACGAGGCCATTAAGCATGTGAATAGTGCATATATAATATTTTGCATTTCCAAACCCCTGGTCAGTAAAATGGCAAACCTCAATTTTGTTGATCAATAATTATAACTACATCGGAGGCCAGGAATCATGGTAATTAATCATTTAACATATTTGGATATAAAAATATCAGTATTCCAATCTTAATTTAACAAATATACATTGCTTGCACTATTAAATAATTATTTAGTTAGTCTACATGCTACTCAAGAAACTTTGCTTTTTTGGGAATAATGCTTTTGCTATACATTGTACAAGGAAATATTACATGTTACTTTCATTGTTCATACAACAGCAACACAACTGATACTCCATACTTGTAAAAAAAAAAAAAAACTTAAATCTCAAGAAAAAAAGTTTTGTTTTCCAGCTTCTTTAGAATCACGCATGTGTATGTTCCAGATGCAGGCTTTCAGACTAAAGTCTAAGAAATTATGCAGTTCTTGCCCTTATGACTTTTCTTTTTCAGTTTGGTCCGTGAGCCAAAAGGAGGTGTTAAAGCGGTGACGCGAGTCGGATAGTCGTCTGTGTAATAATGAAAACTTTGGGATCGTGGTTTGGGGATTGGTTGACCAAGAAAGAATCCCTCTTCCTCAGACTCTGAAGATGAAGAAGAGCATGTCGAACACCAGTCGTCATCGTCGTCATCATCATCGTCACAAAAGTTTTGGAAGTGGTCCATTCGGACCATTCCCTGCTGATCAAAGTCTGATGGGGTTTGTTGACAAGAGTGCTGACTGTGTGCAGAGTGATTTAGAAGAATACCATTCCTGGGCTCTGGTATGCTTGAGCTGATTATCTGAGGCACAACATGCAATTTACCTCGATTTTTGGAAGGGAGGTGCAAGGCATTTTCTGAACGTGTTTTCCGGCCCTGTCTGCGTTTGTGATGTCTGTTAGCAGGACGTCTCTGTGGCTCCTCCACGTGATGGGTCCGTCTGCGAGTCCTCTCGCTCATCGGTGGTTGCCTCAAGCCTAGTCCGCCATAATATCCTTTATCCATAACATCGTCAGAGAACTTCACTTGCTGAGGTCTGGACTGGGGCTGAGATTGAGACTTGGTCCGTCTCAGCACTGGAAGATGCAGTGGAGAGGGTGGTTCCTCTCCAAAATAAGGTGGAATTCTGTCCTCTTCTTCTCTCTCTCCATGCCCCAGTGTCTCCTCATGGTCCAGCTCAGAGTTTAAACTCCTCAGGGAATTAGCACTTCTGTGGAGCATTGAGGAGTTTAGTGTGCCCATGTTACTAATGTTATCACACTCATCCATCTCTCTCTCTTGGTCTTTCATGTTTTGGAGGGAGTAGATGGTCTGTCTGTCTTTGCTGTCTCCATCCACTGAAGCTCCTGAGAAATGGAAGACATGTTATGAGATTAATTTAAAAAGGAGCAAGACTCTGATAGAGAATGTTTGAATATGACATTCCTACCTGTAATATTTGAGAGAGCTAGAGAATCCATAGAATCTCCAGTGTTGAGCTCTGCTTTCTGGAATTCACTTGTAATGCACTCCAGTGAGTCTTCATACCATTGTCTAGGCTCAGACCAGAATCCAGGTACTGCTCCCTGATCCATCTCCAGCTCTTGAATCTTTCTAGCACTAGCTGGACCAGGGTGACTACCATAGGCAGAGTCTCCAAGTCCATCCTGAGACTGGGCCCAATACATTTCGGTGTGGTGCTTCTTACTTGCCAAATTATGGCTGCTGATCTTCATTTCTGGTTTGGTCCTGTTGGTCTCAGAGTCTTTCATCATCCATGGCTCAGCCGGCCTGCTGTCCTCTGTGTGAATGACACCACGGTCTCCAAATTTCAGTAACAGCTGAGTCATGTAGTCTTCATGCTCAGCCCAATCTTCCACACAGTCCTCAGGGCCTTCCTGCTCATCCCGGTCTCTCCAGTAGTTGTCCTCTGCAAAGTTGATTCTCTCCAGCTGATGACACACAGTCTCCGTGTTGTCACCACAGAGACTTGAGGTCCTGTAATCTGTTGCTGAATAGAGTTTTGTCTGCTGGAACTGCTCTGTTGGGCGACTACTCTTGCCCATTCGTATGCTGCGTCGAGATTCCCGTGATCTGGCAGATTGAAAAGCTGAGTCTGAAGAGTCAGAAGCATGGACGTCCTCACCTAGGCTACAGTCCTTAGAGCAGTAGATCCGACCCTCTTTTGGAAGGAAGGGGCAGCCCAGCAGGGAGGTTTTGCATTGGGCACAACAGAAGCATTTGTCAGTAGCATGCCAGTGTACACCCTCATACGTCATTTGAGCATGGTCGACTCCTGAATAAAGGTAAATCA
>JAFVLL020029151.1:0-35488 GCA_021397915.2 Tor tambroides | reverse complement strand
ATATATATATATATATATATATATATATATATATATATATATATACACAATATTTGAAATAGAAATCTTTTGTAACATTATAAATGTCTTTACTCTCACTTTTGATCAGTTTAATGCATCCTTGCTGAGTAGAAGTATTAATGATACTGACCGCAAACTTTGTCACTAAAAGGGGACAAAACGTGTTGTATAATTCTCGGTGCATTGCGGTACATGAAATATAATTTATATTCATACAGTTTCCACATATAGAGCAACAATACATGATATTTTCCTGAGTGAGCTACCTGCTATGTAAAATGCAAAAGAGAGCCACTTAATTTGTTTGGGGAGTAGGAACTACGCAGTGAATTATGAACACAGGGACCGTATCGCAACATTTCACCTCATTTTCTTGTGGCTGTTCTTTTTCAGTGTCGGTTCTCTCTCGTTCTTGTCCTTCTCCGTCTTTTCCTTTTTCTCTTTCTTGGGCTGTGTGGGTGAAGCAAACTGCTGTGTGACTTGCTGGGCTACCAGCTGGGAAACAGGACGAGGTTTCCTGTGGGGAAAAAAAAAGGGAAGACTGAGAAGCGAGAAAGCGAGATATTTTAAATCGGGATGACATGATTCAAGCTCACCAGGGCCTGATGAAAGGACAAAAATGTGGGAAAAAGCAAGTTAAAACAGGCAAGTGTTGAAGCCAGTTGAGAAATCTTGCCTACATAGAGTAATCTGAGAAGAATGTGTTTTCTCAACAGTTGAGAAACAGCCGCAATTTCACTCATCTCTTTTCCTTTCTATAGCAGGAAGACAAAAACTGGTCATTTAACTTCCTAATATAAGCTAACATGCCCTAATATACTTGCTTTCCCTGTCTAAACATAACATTTAAATATTAAAAAAATGCTATAAAAATACTGGCATTGGATTAAAAAAAAAAAAAAAAATACATACACATATATACACTTTTTGAATTTGTAATTTTTTTTCTCTTCAGCATTGCTTTTATTGTCAGTCTAGGTTTTTTTAAATCTAGTTTTTTTTTTTTTTTTAAATGTGTTCATTATTATTGCAATCTAGTTCCATTTTATTTCTATTTATTAATATACCATGTATCTAAAACTAAATTTGCCACAAATTAATTTTAAGTTTTGGAATTACAAATTTATTTTAGTTTCAGTTTTTTCCCTTTGTTTTATCAGTTAACTCAAATGTATATTTTTTTATTAACTAATATATATATATACATATATACACACACACACGTCTGGTTTGCTATCCTTGTGGGGACTCTCCATAGGCGTAATGTTTTTTTTTTGCAGTATTTTCTATTGCCCTACACCTAAACTTGGCCCTCACAGGAAACTTGCAGCATTTTTAGATGATTGTGTGATTTATAAGCTTGTTTACCCGTGGGGACCTCAATTTAGGTCCCCACCATGACACGAGTCCCCATGAGTCTGTGTGTATTCAGGTTTACATCCCCACCGGGACATAAAAACAGGTGTGTATACACACACACACACACACATATATATGCAATAATAATCATGATAAAAATCCATTTAAACCACCAGATCCAGATTGAACCTATGGATGTAAATGGCCAATCATAAATTGCTAGAACAGCCCTTCTTGTCCTACTGTTGTCTGTTAGTAGGATACTGTATTGCTGTTGTCATTTCAACGCATCAGTTGTTGTACCCCTAATTAACAACCTGACAGCTGCGGCAATTACAGATTATATCTAGGCCTATGAGCTGAACTAACCATACTGATCTCAGATCAGAGCTCAGGGTGAAGTCCCATCAGTAGCGTGGCGTTTAGAACGACAGGGATGCACCGTGACCGTTGCTCTAATGTCAAGAACAACAGCTGTTACACCAAAAACAGTCCACAACAGAGCAGTATGAAGGCCAGCATCGCTGCCGTCTGCTTTGCCAACACACACACACACACAGTGATTTTAAAAACAGCTTCTCAGTATCTGTGCGCTGGTGCAATGTTTACGCTTTCATCCATTACCCCCGGGTGCTTTGGGAATAGCTAATGAAGTTACACATTGTGAAATTAGGACATCTAGAGCCTTAAAGCATGGCAGCCAAGAACCGGTCATTAGCATTGATCCCGAGCCCAAGGCAAGTGAAAACGGCCATTATTAGTTGTTGTTAGCTGTCTGCCTGCCTCGCTCTCTGCTGCATGTCAAGACCTGGCTGCTTGCTGTGGACTCTTAACACCCTTCGCACTCAGCGCTGTTAGTGAATCAATCGATCACTTTATGATGTATTTCCTCCGTGCCAGACAGAGCAAATCGGCATTAACGTTGCAGATCCTGCTTATTTTTGAACGTTTGTCATGAGGGAGGGAGAGATTTTGTGAAATTACTGAGTCATTAATCACTCTCCGTCTCACGCATACATGTTGCAACTACGCTTTATGTAATCTGTGCTATTAGTTTACATTTATCGTTTACAGTAATGCAAAAAAGCAAAGTAAGCCAGTTAATATTAGAGTTATTTTGCAATAATGACTGTATATTATCCCGCTTATTACATGGATAAAAAAAAAAAAAAAAAAAAAGGACAAAATTGAATGTCGAAATTATTTGAGGAAAGAAGAGACAACGAAATAAAAATGTAAAACAATCACAGCTAGCAAAATAAAAAATTAAAAATGTAAAAAAATTGAAATTTAATTTTCTTAAAACGTTTTAATTTTTAACGTCTTATATTTTTATGATGCATCAACCAATTTTATATTAAAAATCAAGTCAAAGGGATGCACTACTAATATGGCTGATATGGCTTATGGCTGAACTTACAAAATGCAGATTAATACAATTTTATACTCTACTGTAAAACAAATTAAAACTATTTAAATCAGAACATAACGTCAGTTTAGGCAACACAACGTTATAATGTACAATATGAAAATGGATATTCATTTTGAGATTTGCAAATTATTAGTTATATTAAATTAGTATTTAATGTAAAAATAGAAGAAACTAGCATGTGCAATCAAATACACAATATACGTTTAATATCGAAATAAAAAATAAAAATTCTAATAACGAATATGGTACCAATATATATTGCGTATTCTTAGCAAAATGTCACTGAACGCTCTCACACTATAACTTAAACTCTCTTACCTAATTTTTTTAAAGTCAGTTTCCTTGTTAAATAAAGCCAACGTACTGAATTTCATCATAAAATCGCATCAATGTCAGCTATTACATCAAAAATGTACAGAATGTGTCTGCAAAGGCGTCTTCTTTTGCAGAAGTGCACAAACAAAACAAATTTTCCCACACTACTGTGTTAAATCAGAAGGACACGAGGGCTCTGAGCCAAGAGTCTCTCAGATGTGTTCATATCTGCATGTTTGTATAATGGCGTAATGACTGTACCGGGGAGGCTTGTGTACTCATGGGCTTGAGTGATGGGAGGGGACACCAAGATTAATGCGCTACACTGTGTGAACATGCAGTCTCCATACTGCTCCTTCCTTCGCTCCGTTGCCAAGCCCCCTGTTTGACAGATGGCCCTCTGCCTCCCACCGTCCCACCTCTCCACGCTCTGTTTTCGGTTCTTTCCAAGCGTCTGCATTTCCTTTAGCTGCTTTTCAAAATCCCACACTGCAGTTCCACATTGCTTCTCCCTCGCTTTGGTATCCAGCTTTCTCTCCTTTCATCAAAGGCCCATAACAGTCTGAATCAAAATGAGGTCAACCCGTTTGAGATGGTACAGGCATGCGCCTTCGCGTGCTTTTGCAAACTATATGCTAAATTTCTCTAATAAATGACAACAGGCTCTTGTAATTACTGAATAATGTGGATGTTTTATGTGGCTTTTTGTTTATTTGGCAGAGGCATGCGGGGAACGCTTCCTCAGACTGCATTAGTTTCGCCTTTTTGGGCAAAGAGACGGGAACTCGCAGTGCAGCACTCTAGGTTTCTGCACACATGCAATTAGAGAGGATTTCACATGCTGCTCAACTCTTTCAAATGCCACACTGTAGCAAGTGACTAGTCATCTAATAACCAACACTATATAAGCATGTGAAAGCCACGGTATAATTTATATATAATAGTGCATACAGCTACAAATTATGCATTTTAGAAATACATCAATTATTACTATATTAATATATAATGCAGTTTTATTATAGGCTAATAAAAATAAATATAAAAATTTATTATAACATTATCTAAAATATATATATATATATATATATATATATATATATATATATATATATATATATATATATATATATACACACACATTTTTCTTCCCAAGGCTTTCTTAAGACCCACCAACTAGTTGGTTTTGCACATCTCTACCATGTTTTATTGCATTGTTAAGCAAAAAGAAAATATCACTGTGACTGCAGAATATAACGTTTAGATTTATGCTTTGCTCGGTAATCATTTGCAATCGAAATCCTCCGTTTGTCATCACCTCACTGACGCTGATAGTCATGAAGGATGATGGGTCCAGTTCTTTTAGCGATACCCCTGTAGAGCGCACAGGTTATGTCAACAATTTATAACTGACAGCCTTAAACTGGTTGTGACAGCACAAACGTACATGAGTGTCAAGTCAAATAGAGCTCCAACGTGAAACAAAACATAATACAGCCTTCCTTTTTCCAATCCGTCATCGTGAGAGGTCTTGAGTAAAAAAAAAAAAACTGCTTGGTCTAGAGGGGACATTCTCTCCATTTGTAGTAATTGAACGGTATAATACTCTCTCCTGCAGAGCGAATGCTTTCACTGGGGGGCAAAAAGTGTTGGTACACTGAAATTACAGGTTTGCCGGCAGGTTCGGGGGGTCAGCGGGGGAATGGCCTGAAATGCTCAACGAGAAGCTCTGCAGCTTCATCAATTAAATGTCAGTCTGTCAGCGCAAGGTAACAACTAGGTAAACAAATCTCTCTTCGAATGAGCAAATATAGCCAGAGTAGAAGCAACATTAAAAAACCATTCACTTAGGAATTAGTATTGCATCATTTAAAGGGATAATTTACCCCAAAATAAAACTTGACATTTTTTACTCTCCTGTTGTTCCAAACCTGTATGACTTTCTGCGAAACACAAAAGAATTTATTTGATTTGCCTGTTTTTGTCCTTACAAAGTAAGTCAATGGGGTCCAAAACAACACAGGCTCCAATTGACGTTCAAATACTAGTGCTGTCAAACGATTAATCGCATCCAAAATAAAAGTTTTTGTTTACATAATATATGTGTACTGTGTATATTTATTATGTATATATAAAGACAAACACATGCATGTATATATTTTGAAAATATTAACATGTATTTATATTCATATAAATTATATCATATATAAATATTTTTAATATATAAACGTAACATTTTTCTTAAATATATACATGCATGTGTGTGTATTACATAAATACACAGTACACACATTATGTAAACAAAAACTTATTTTGGATGCGATTAATCGTTTGACAGCACTATCAAATACTTTTTTTTCAAAGCATTTTACAAAAACATTGTCTTTTAACCCAAGTTAAATATATGATGAGACGCCCAACAAACATGCTCTGAATGAACCCTTGTGTCATTCGCCACATATCAGTCAGGCTCAGCTAAATCATAGCCTTATAAAACATTCATTTGCTATCCGCTGCACACAACCGCAATCTAAACGAACACATGGTTGTCATTCACATCTGACGGCTGCTCGGGAAGATGACGAAGCTGAAAGCAGCAATCAACACCAATGCATATCCTTTGCGTTCACGCATACAACCGCTCGCCAAATGCAGAATAAAAGCAGAAGACGAGTGAACAAGCTGCGTGTCAAGAAGCTCTCCTTTCTTAATAAATGAACGACCTGCGAGGATCACACAATCTAGAGGACATCATCATTAAAACCCATCATTTGTGGCCGTCTCAGAGGCATTATAACAGGGCAGATGTGCAATCATGAGTTTATTTATGGGCATGGGTGTCCGTGTGTGTGTGTGTGCGCATCCTGATGTGATGATGCCTCTTCTGATGACAGCATTCTTGATTAAGCCGTTGAATGCAAATGAGTTCAGGCCGTCTGGACGCCAGCTGCTGTGGTGGCCTGGACGAGTGACAGCACCCCACCCCCACATAAAAATCCACCGCCCTCTCACACGCACTTTTGCAGCAAAAGTGAACATTAGTTGGCTTTAAATAACTGCTGCAATAATACTTTAATTCAGCGGTGGTAATGGGATCTGAAACTTGAAAGATAATTTAGCCTTTATAAACAATCTCCCTAAAGAAAGATGATGATTATCTGCTGCTGTTGTTGAGAGCTGAGGTCTGTCATCATCATCATCATCTGCTTTTAGCGTGCGTTTATGTTCCGAAACGCAGATGAGAAATATTTTACTTCCTGACCTGATCTCATCTTAACGACATAAGGGAAATAACTGACTGCCGACTCAGTCGTTGACTGTTCCAAAACAGGATTTTTATGACAGATGAGATGAAGGTGAGAAAATACGAGCCCATTAAATGTCTTCTCTGATGAGGTCATTAGCGCTCTCTCATGGATCGCTGCCACGGGATAGACGCTATCTGTGAGACCGATACAAGCAGAGTAGATGCTAGTATTGTGTAGGACCCCTCGTTCTCTATGATTAATTGAAAAATTCTGAATTGATTCGTCTTTGTATTCTTGTACTGTTATTTTCTATTTCGGTGAAACCTCTATTGTCAATAGTGTAGTGAAAAGAAAGCACAGCTCACACCGAAGTCACTTTCGAACCAAGCAGCTTTTTGTTGGTAAACACAGCGAAACTGATGACCAACTGTTGCGAAATCTAGGTGAAATCTTTCGCCCTCGTGCGAAATTCCAGATTCTTATTCACATGACTAGATTTTGACCGTAGAAGCAACATTACCTTAATTTTCCTGCTTAGCCTTGACAAAGTTTGTGTTTAAGCATTACCTCTTTTGATGCTTTAATCAAACGGCCTGTGATTCTGAATTTTTAACTTTCCTTAAAAACGTAACATTATACATATTACATTTGCCAGTGTCTTTTCATTCTCTCAAATCACTGACATGTTTTCAAACTGGTATTTACCATCCACATCAACATATACAAGTCTTTATCCCCCAATATTCGGGATAAACAACTCTGAAGGTTTCTGCAGCCAAAAAATTGACTTTTGTCAAAAACGTACACTCTAAGAAATGCTGGGTTAAATACAATCCAGTGCTGGATAAAATAAGGACAAATCAAACAATTGGGTTGTTTTGACCCAGCATTTGGGTTCAATGTTTAACCCAACCTTCTGGGTAGTAACCCAACTGCTGGGTCAAAACAACCCAATTGTTTGGTTTGTCCTTATTTTATCCAGAACTGGATTGTATTTAACCCAGCATTTTTGAGAGTGTATAGCGAAAAAAAGCACAGCTCACACAAGTTACTTCCAAACCAAGCAGCTTTTTGTTGGTCAACATGGAGTATTTGCATAACCAACTTGAGCCTGTTGCGAAATCTGCGTGGGCAAATCTTTCACACCAATACAAAATTCCAGATTGCGCTGATTCCTATTGATATGACTCAATTTCGATGGTGAAAATTTGCCGAACAGCAGTAAATGTCACCACAACTTTAGAAACATTATCTTCACAAGTTTCCAGCTTAGCCTTGGCAAAGTTTGTCTTCAAGCTTTGTGCTTTTCCATAAAAATGCTTTATGTTACACATAATAATCGAACCACTGACATGTTTTCAAACTAGTCTTTACCAACCACTTGAACATAACTGGAAGCATTAAATAATGATACAGATACCAAGTACATGTGTTTATCCTCCAATATATGACATGAGTATGTATTATCAGTAGTATAAGTGCATCCCTAATGCTTTTAAATAAAAACAGGAAAGATATTACAAATTGCTAATTTTAATGCATTTGATATACAAACGATGAAGATTATGAAAATATAAATGACTTGAGCATTAGAATTAAGCTGAATGTAAGGTTTACAAGCCAATTTATTGAAATCGTTTTAGACTGCTAATAGACAAATGTATTGCATCACAGTGGTTTGCTTATAGGTTGTGTCATGCCTGGCTAATGCACTATAATTACAAAATGAATTGAAATTAAACCCCAATTACTTCCGAAATAGCCCACATTAATCAGGATATAATGGGTGTTTTACAAACAGAGCTGTTCAGTAACGTGACACTGACTGCTCACATTTGTTCCTGAGGTTATAAACATTGTGTTAAGTGTGTAATTATTAATACAGACAAGACAAATGGCTGTCTCAAAACCTAACGATCTAGATAATTGTTCTGGGGTAACTTATCGAATGAAGCCCAAATATGTTGTCTAGGTAGGCAGCTCGCTAGATGTGAAGCAGCAGACATCGTGTGGCACACTCACCGCGTTGACGTTCCCTTCCTGACATCGCACATCATGCATTTGAACGCTTCGGCGCTGTTCTTGAACGTACACACGCTGCAGTCCCAGTAGCCGTCGTCGGAGGAGGGCTTCGCTTGGCGTTTCGGCCTTCAAAAAGCAAAACAGAGAGAACATCACATCTCGGACGGTAGAAATCTCCCACACACATATCTGATCCTATCCATGCACAAAGTCAGCCGGACACCTGCGCAAGCGACGCGTTTTTTTTAACGAAATGACACTTTATGAAAAAAAAAATAAAAACAGCCAGTCCGCCATGGTGGCCACTCTTGTTGCGTCTTTCTCATTCAGGCGCGCGCTGCCTAATGGTCTGTTTCAAGCCTTGAGACGGTCTCGAGTTTCTTGAAGCCACGGCTGTGGGAGTTTCTATCGCTTTGCTTTTACCTCGTCGGACTCCTCTTGTCTCCCATGCTGCAGAAACTTTGTGCGAAGCGTCGCAGGCACAGCCGCCTCTCGCGCTCTGTTCTCCTCTCTCGAGCGGCTCCCAGCTGTCGTAGAAACTCCAGCGCAGCGGTGGTCACGTGACCGGGCTCTACCAATCCGGTGCCGATTTATTTTCTCAAAAAGTAGGGTCGTGGGGTTTATATAAAAGAGTCGTGCTCCCGCTTCACCCCAAATCAACTGGGCTCAGAGAGAGTGCGGGTGAGGTAACTAACTGCGCTACTCTTAAATTTAAGACTTTCGTTCATGGCACTTTCCACGAATAGGGTACACCATACCCTTACGAAAATGTAACTATGGTTTTACCACAAATAAAACCAAAACACCATGGTTACTATAGTTAAACTGTGGTGACTACAAATAAACCATCGTTTTGCTACACTAATAATAGCTTAAACATGGTATTTGTAGTAAAACTGTGGTTATACAAATGGTAATCAATACGCCAAAAAAAACATGGTTACTACACTTTTACTATGGTAAAAGTAACCATGGTTTTTGTTTGACTAAACTCTAAAAAGTTTTTCTGTTTCAGCAAATGTGAGCTGTTTTGTTTTCTATTTATTTTCCATAATGTTACCAAACTTTGTGTCAAAATGCAGCTTAAAACCTTGATTTGTGTGATTGTTTTGTTTGCCATTTTCTAACAACAATCATCAAAATTAAATAAACTAAACTAGCAATACTAAACAAAGAAACAAAGCAGAATGGTTAACAGGGTTGCAGTTACAGCCTACATTAAGCTGATACACAACTGGGACACAACTGTTGTTGGAAATATTTCCCATTTTTCCACTTCTAGAAGAATATTTGCTATTTTTTTCTTTCTTATTATAACTTGTATAACAGAGCTGAATTGTTGAGATTGACTGATGCACTCAGTAGGTTTTGTTATTTAGTTCAATAGATCAATCGTTTGATTTTAACCATCAGATATTAGTCAAGAAGAACAAGATCTTTGACTTGGGACAGGCCAAAATCTTATTTTACAACTTTTAATTTGTATTGTAGAAATGTGCATAAATTTCACACATACATTTGCGAATGATGTGAAGCAATATTATTTTTTTATTTCAAATATACTGTACTTTTTGAGGTCTTTCTCACTGAGAATGCAAACTCTTGTATATTGAACTTTCATAACTTTGACTTACATCAGTGGGTGAAAAAGTGAGAGCTGAGGACAAAGGTGACAGGAAGTTATTTTAAAACCGTTTATTTTCCATGCTTCCTGGAACAATAACAAGAATGTAAATGTGAAATACACAAAACTACACTTTATGATACAAGATTACAAAAAATACATTTACAGAACTTTTCTGCAGGATCTTTAAATCCCTATACTACATACCCAATATTTGGAGGTGTAATTATCTCAATGAGGAGCATAAAATGACAACAAACATCTCAGATCAAGATAAGCAGAGTTTTCTTTTCTTCTGACTTTCTGCAACGTAGTTTGACAAAATTAGAAATTCTGATCAATATGTGACCTTCTTAAAAGGTAAGAGTGGTTGAGAAGAGGCGATGTGTTCGGAACACATATGAGTCAGTCACTGAGCTCCTCCTCATCACTGAAGTAGGCGCTCTTTTTGATCTTGGGTTTGTGGGTGTCCTCTGATGTAGATGCTTGAGACGCATCCTCTGTGACCTGCTTCCTTCTCTTCTCCTCCTCCTCAATGCGTGCTTGCTGATGATGATGGGCAAAAATGTGTATTTCTCTTTGAACCCTTTTTTACTAGGAATATTAATGTATGATGACTGAACTGTAGAGTATATTCACTGACCTGGAAAGCAATTGCCTGACTTAAACTGTCCAGTGCTGGATCCTCTCCTTCTTCGTCACTGTCCTCTGGTTCTCTGAAAGAACAAAAGCAGAATATATATTTTTTTAATATACACACCCTCAGGCCATCCAAGATGTAGACAAGTTTGTTTCTTCATTGTAACACACTGAGAAATGTACATCAGTTGCTCACCAATGCATCCTCTGCAGTGAATGGGTGCCGTCAGAATGAGAGTCCAAACAGCTGATAAAAACATCACAATTATCAACATGACTCCTATCCATCAATTAAGGTCTTGTTAAGTGAAAAGGTGCATAATTGTAATAAACACGCACAAAAATGCATGTCCATAATGCATAAAAATGCTTCATCCAGTGAAAAAGTCCATGTTGTCTTGTTACATCAAAATCCACCAATATATTTGTTTAGCACTGTGTGGACTGTTTTCTCTTGTGAACAGTGCTTGATCTGTGCATTTTTCTCTCCTAATTCAGATGACATGACTTTTTCCACTGGAGAAGGCAAAGTTATGGATAGAAAACTAGTTGGATCTTAATGATACATTTGTTTCTTACAAACACGCAGCTTTTCACTTCATAAGATGTTAATTGATGGACTGGAGACATGTTGATTACCTACTTGTGGATTTTTGTGTTGTTTTTTTCAGCTGTTTGAACTCTCATTCTGACGGCACCCATTCACTCCAGAGGATCCATTGGTAAGCAAGTGAAGTAGTGCTAAATTTCTCCAAATTTTTTTCAGATGAAGAAACAAACTCATCTACATCTTGGATGGCCTGAAGGTGAGTAACTTTTCAGCAAATTTCATTTTTGGATGATGTATTCCATTATATGCATTAAGTAAGTACAGCGTTTGAATTATTAATTCTATTAAGAACTGCTTACGGTTCCTCAGGCTGCTGCACCTTTTTCTTCTTTTTCTTTTCTTTTTTAGGTGGAGGGTCTCTCTCTCCAAGTAAATTTTTCGGACAAGCGTAACTCAAGTGCCCTTCTTCCTGGCGGAGACAAATAACACAACCTCAAAAACGTGTAAGCAATATCATCTACACATTAGCAATATCACAGCGAAAAAGTTTTAACACATGACCACCAACACATTTCACCATGAAAACCCACCCCACATTCATAACATTTGGATTTGTCCGAGTAGTTTCTCCTTCTGATGAATTCTGCTGCTCTCCCATTGTCGATGGCAATGCTGGCCTTCACCGTTCTCCCAAACAACTGAAAGATTTCAAGAGCAATCAAACACTGGCTTCATGTGTACTTTTTTTTTTAACTTAATGTCATGTTAAACCATCATACCTGTTTGTTGTTTAGCGATCGGGCGCAATTATGAGCAGACTCTCTGTCTAGGAACAGCACAAACGCCACTCCCTTACTCATCCGTGTCTGCTTGTCTTTGACAACAGTAACCCTTCAGAAAATGATATTGTGACTATGATGAAGCTATACGTTGATAGAATTATAGAGGTATAACAGAATCTATCCATTGTGGCGCAAAAATAAAGGATACTTACTTCACTACCTTGCCATATTTTGAGCATAACTGTGGGGAAATTTCAAGAAATATATATGTTAATATTTGTAAAAAAAAAAAAAATTTAAATTCTGTAATGAAAGAATGTAATATAGGTAAGCGTGTTAAGATGTGTTGCTCTCTTATTCTAAGGTATTTGCACAATATTTGTCATGTGATCATATATTTAGAGAGAGTCCATCAAAGTTTAAAGTGTGTCAGATGCTTCAGGGTAAGAAGTCAAAAAGAAAAAAAAGATAAATACATATGAAGTAAATTTGAAATGTATTTTGTTTATTAGTTTCACTTCTCACTCAAGTGGCTTACCCCCCTCCCCCACATAAAACTAATAAAAATGGTCAAAAATATAATTTTGACACACAACAGAGGACCTTGTGCAAATCGCTGTTAGTCAAGGAGAATGGGAGGTTCGACACATAAACAGTGCTTTTGCTGGGCGCTAAACCACCACTCATATTTATCTTTGATATCTGAAAAAGAACAAATGACATATTTCAAAACATGTAAAGACTCATAAGCAAAATATGATACTAAAAGAGCTTACGGAGAACATAACTCAAAAATCATTTCAGACTTACTTAATCGCCAGAATCCTATTGGTTTAAAGCATGTTTACCATAATGACAACAACTGCATTTGTCGTCTCTGAACTTATTAAAATGTACGTTTAACCAGCTTATAAATCCGATTCAAAATATCAACGCAGCGCGACCCGGAAGATAAAGAGACGCCGCTGTCACAACATAACACCCTCTGTCACAAAACAAATTCACAAAATTAATTGCTACTTATATAAATCAAAAGAACTCATATAAAGGTCTTAAAATAAAAATACGGCGAATATTAGCTTTAAAATTATTTTTTTTACAGTTATTTTATTAGGATTGTGTGGCTTTATTTTGAAAAAAAATATTTGGTCTGAACCCGGAAATATTGTGTACTTGATTGTGGCTGTTTGTTTAGCAACTGGCTGAGCGTTTCGCCACGTTTCGTCTCAAAATATTATTACTTAACAAAAGCTAATTGGCTACAAAAGACAAAAATGTTAAACTGACAAGAGGTGTGTCAAGCAACGAATTAAACGGTATGTAAACGCTTGTTTTGGGGTTACGCATGTGTTCTCAGTATGCATGCACTGGTAAAAGACGGTATTACTGCGTCTGGTTTAAATCAGTTTGTCATAAATATCAGTTTGTGGACTGGAGATGCACACATATGGGAAAAACATAAATCAATATAAATGGGAGTTGATTCCTCGTTGCCTGTGAATTTAGCACAAGCAACGCTGAAATGTAATCAAAGGTTCTTGCACATCTGCGATAGAAAATATATAAAGTTTCGACTACAGTGAGCGTTTTAACTTATCAGTCTAATAAGTACAATATTGGAAGTAGATGATAATATATTAAAAGACAAAACCATTTTATTTCAGTTAAATTATAAAACGTTTAGTTTAGTTCTGGGTACTGATTGGTCAATCCAGCAGTTGAGTTGTCACGAGTGCGCGAGCTGTTGTCACTGCGCTTCACTCATGTCAGATCGGTTTTGGTTTATTGTTTTTGTTTTTTGCACAGCAACATTCTGTTACCTTAGGAACTGTATATTAGACTGACTTGTTTACAATATTTTAAAACAATTTGTGCTCTTATTAGCAACTGTTTTGTAAAATCAATAAGGTCATGTATTGTAAATTGTCTTGAAAAAGGGGTTGTGCCTAACAACGCCCTCTAGCCACAAATATTTATAACAGTTTATTATTATTAGTCAGAAGTACTAAATAGTAGCATTTTCTATGATAAAATAAAATGTGAAAAGCCTTTTACTTTTCAGTTATTGTGTGAATGATTTTACTTCAGTTATTGTGAACACAAAACTGCGTATATTTATTAGCAATAATAAATGGTTATGGGCCATAAATAATAATACCCCCATTTCTCTTTCATTAACCTCTCATTTGTTCATAGATAACCATCATACAACTGAAGACATCTGCTTTCCATTCAGACACTAAAAGTAAGTCATTTAGAGAAATATGCTAGATTTAAAAATGGATTAAAATTGTATAAATATTATGAAATATGTTTATATTATTTTTAAATGTAAATATGATTAAACTGTAATAAGATATCGCTGTCATTTGTCTTAAATATTTTTTGTCAGTGTTATGCAATATTTATGGAGTTATTTATTGTTTTGACAGTTGTCATACATTTTGTTTTAATTTAATTTCTTTTGATGTAATCCATGTGTAAGTGCCATATGGTTACTGAGGTTTAAATCTTAATGTCATCTCTGTCCATGTTTTTATATGTCAGTGGCTTTTAGGAGAGATCGAAATCTTAGAGATATTTATGAGGAACGGTTTCAAGCAGGAAGAGTGGTAAACTCTATTTATTTTTATTTGAAATTTTTTATAATTTGTTTTTTGGGAGGGGGCATCTAGTGATCAGATATTTGGTTTAAGCTGTTAGACAAATGGCTGTGCTTGAGCTTTTTTTGCTCTTCCAGGGTCCATATCCAAGAGAAGCTCAAGGGGACAGGAGACCACCCTTCGGGCGGCCAGACGAGGACTACGGCCGGGGTTTTGAATACGATGGCCCTCGGTTTTACCCAAACGGTGCTCCTCGCAACTACCATGGAGAGGATCAGAGAGGTTATCATGGAGACAGCCATCACTCATTTCCAAGTGAGCACAGGGGTGGGCCACCTGGGCGAAGGGTAAGTTTTAATGATCAGATGTGGTCATTTTTTTTTCTTCTTCTATTTTTATTTCATTTTATTTATTTATTTATTTATTTTAGTTGACTTGTTTTCTTTTTTTAAAGCTGCAGTCTGTAACTTTTTTTGGTTAAAAATGATCCGAAATTAGTATTTGAGCAAGTACATAACCAGACAGTGTTCAAAACTATCTCCTTACTTTAATCCGATTCACAACGGTTAGCTTATAATACTGTTTTCTAATTTGACTCACGGGAGACTCGAGTGTGGCACTGCGTCATTACATCACGTCTGTAAACATAAAGAAGTTGTCCCGGCTACTAGGCTATCTCATGTGAGGATCCTGCAGGTGGCGGATCATTTAGCATTTTCTCGCAGCAGCTAGAATAATTAAATGTATCATTTTGATGGCGGATTGTAATCCAGAAAGGATTATGTGTTTATGAAACACATGTGAATGAAATTAAATTATATTCCAGTTTTAAATGTGCTTCTGATTACAGATAGCCTGGGATTACACAATATTTGTATTTTAAAGAAAACCAGTTCGAAAGGAGCATAGTTTACTTTTTTATACGGTGAAAATTCTTATTTGGGTTATATATTCCAAGACACAGGCTAGAATCTGGGATTGCGAAGTACAGTAAACATCCACACTGGTGCGGTCACCTCAAAACATTAGATTCATCCGTGCTGAAGCCGTGCCGGAGCCTGTGAGTACACGATCCGGGATGCCTGCACGATCCGTTCTGCGCATGCGCTTAATTACGTAGTAGAAAACGTCACGGTTTCCCTACACTATTGGTATCACGCATGCGATGAAACACTTGACAGCCAAGCGGCACAACTGGCGGCATATTTTTGTAGGCTACGTTATGTTTTTCATTTAACAGTTCACGGCGGGTCTATTTTGATGTTTTTAAATGTAACTTACGCTATGCATTACGATGTGTTTACATGAACATACACGATTTTGGTTACATGTGGAATAAAGTCTGAGTCTTTCTGTCACTGCAAACCTTCAGTTTCCTTCATACTCCCCTTTGCGATACATTGCTGTATGGCATTAGGGCTACTTAACTTGCCGTGTTTCGATCTGAGGTCAGTAGTATTGTCAAAGACGGTTCGTGTCTTTTTTTTTATTAAAAGCTGCTAATACTAGTTAACTTTAAGTTGAGTAATTTTGTATTAGTATGGGTCTATATAGGCTATAAAGGGCAAACTTTTCTTTTCTTTCGCTGTGAGTGAATGAAAGTCTCAAGGTGCGCAAGCGTGGAACAGATCGTGCAGTGTCGTAAATCGTCGCAAAACAGAATTGTCATTTGCGCATGCGCGTTTTCTACTATGTAGTGTAGGCATCACGGATCGTGTACTGACACAGCCCAAGCAAGCAAGATAATTCTGCACAAAGCTGCAATTCCAGGTTTTCAAACAGAGATGGCGACAAAGAGGCAAAACTTACGGACTGCAGCTTTAATGTATAGTTAATGTGTAAAACTGCATCTGCCTGATTTTTTTGTCTGTTATTTGTGTTAGTTATAGCCATGTTTGTTATAGGTATAAAACTATATATGTACTCCTTGGAACGTTTTGAATTCGGTTTAAAAAAAGGTCAGATCAGATATGGAAAACACTCAACAATTGCAATTATATATCTCACTTCTTCATCATATAGTTTTGTTTTGCATTTTAGCAGGAAGATTTCCCATACTACAGAGGGCCGAGAGAGGAGCCGCATGGTGGACGCCAAATGGACTTCAGGTATTTCAAACTTCAAAATGTTACAAAGGAAAAGATGTATTCCTACATTTGTAATGAGCGTATTCTGAATAAATTAAGCCATCTTTTCTCTCTCTGCTCTTTGGAAATAGTGGAAATACTCACTCTTGTATTGATGTATTCAGATTAGATTTAGCAAAAGTTACAAATGCAAAGTGGCCACATGCATTTCAGATAACCTCCAAACATGGTTTGAGTGGCCTTAAAAACATTTTGGATCCCCTTTACACTCTTATTTATTTCTGATCATTTTGGGATCTTAATACAATGTGTAAACGCAACGGGGTCAAGGGTGGACATGTCCATTGAAGCACATGTAATTTCCCCAGCAGATGGCAGAACTGTTCCTTTTGAAAACAAGCTGCGTTCTCTCCAGCTGTAATGCCTTGTTTTTATACTTTGAGTAAGAGACGAAAGGAAGCCAAGAAACAAAGTGAAGTTTCTTAATAAGGAGCATAAATCAAACTCTGAGTTGTCCTACATTCTCTGTTTGGTTTTTGTGGTTCAGCTCCCATGGAAATACCCACAGACAGTCACTCTGCCAAGTGGATGAGCACAGTAAGCTTCCCAATGGTTTTCCCTATCTCTTAATCTGCCTCTCTGGTAATTAAACGCAACAGTTCGCAGCAGGAATGGAGTGCAGCCAAATGAAATTTGTGTTGGTACACCCCTTCTAAGAAGCGTTAAAAACTTTTAAAATTGTGACATCATTGTTTTCTTAATTGGTTAAAATTGTCACAGAAAGAGTCTGTACAAGAAAGCGGTGTTTTGCTTGAAGTAGGAATAGAATAATTTGCTAAGGATTCAAAATTCTTCATACACTGAAAAATTACGTGTGTGTATGTATATATATATATATATATATATATATATATGTATGTATGTGTGTGTATATATATATATATATATATATATATATATATATGTATATGTATGTGTGTGTGTGTGTGTATACAGGTTTATATATCCTGGTGGGACCTGAATACACACAGACTCATGGGGACTCGTGTCACGGTAGGGACCTAAATTGAGGTCCCCAGGGGTACAAAAGCTTATAAATCATACAGAATGAGTTTTTTTGAGAAAGTAAAAATGCAGAAAGTTTTCTGTAAGGGGTAGGTTTAGGTGTAGGGCGATAGAAAATACGGTTTGTACAGTCTAAAAACCATTACGCCTATGGAGGGTCCCTACAAGGATAGCTGACCATACTGTCTGTGTGTGTGTGTGTGTGTGTGTGTGTGTGTGTGAGAGAGAGAGAGAGAGAAAAGTAGTTTTTGGCCCATTCTTACCACTTGGTGGCGCTTTTGTAATTAAAAATTAGGCAGTGAATCATGCTTGTTTAAGCCTCTCATCTTATTAAAATCAGACATTCCCAAGATTCAGTTTTGAAGAATGTCCTTTATATGGTCTTATAAAGCATTTTCTCGCTAATTCGAATAATCGTGCATGTCAAACATGCTTTAAAGTACCTGTTTTGACCTTTTCAGTGCTTTAATCTGTCATGATTGGTAGTGAGAGGTTAACCTTTTTTTGGCTCGGGGTAATATCCTGGCTTCATATTGGCAGTAAAGACAGACATGTGGTAATTTGCTCTGTTAGTCCAGGGCAGACAGGGTCACCTGCACTTCAAACAGATGCGAGGGTCATTAAAGTTTTGCGAGGTCACTGTGTGCGGACACATTGTCGTGTGTGTTTTGTGAGAGGGGAACCTGGCTGGGGTTCAGGCCAGGGTCACTCGGACCAGGTGCCTGTGATTCTTTTACGTCCTCCCTTTCGCCTGTGTGGCAGGCCGTATAAGTGGCACGTAATCGGCCTGTGCGACCGGAGGGCCCTGGCAGGGAAAGCGAGTCGAGGGGGAGCAGAGTAAACTGAAGGGGGTTTTACTGCCGCTAGAACAGATGTGTGTTAATGAATGTCTTGGTTGCGGGCAGACTCGGCAGAGTTGTGGTGCTGCTCTGTTAGGCAGCGCTGCAACTTTTTACAAGCCTCATTTTGCCCTCCTCTTTGTGCAGTTTATATTGAGTTGCTTTTTTACAAGCAGGATGTGAAGCCTCTGGCTTGGTGCTTGCACAAATAGGTAAAGTCCTAAATGAAACAGAGCCCAGTGTGGAAGCTAGTTTAAGAGAATCTCCTCTGTGTCATCAGGGGCGAGGGTGTCCAGCATAACCAACAGGTTTTAAATAAGTCATTAAGGATATTACTAAATCATAACTGACCCTGCATTTCTGAATATATATCGACCCTTAAAAGTCTGTCAACACTTAAAGGGAATTCAAAAAATGATAAAATGGGGTCCAGTGTTGTTTCCCACTGACTTTCATAATATGGACAAAAACAATTAAAACATCCTTCAAAATATAATCTTTTGTCTTCCATAAGAAAGTGAGCCATATGTGTTATGAAAATGTGTATGATACATATGAAAAGATGATCAATTGAAATGACCGTCACAGTCCTGAGGCCAGTGGAAATACCTCATCTCCTCTCCCTTGACCCTTCATCTCAATACACTCAGCATCTGACCCTACAGGGCATGGTTCATATAAACAAGCGTCTTAAGATTAACAGATTGTCCCCCCTTTAACCCCCTTCTTAACCTGTCAGAGGACAGTGGACAACTATTTAAACCACACATACTTAGATATTTTTGCTGTGATTTTTGTCAGTTTTGGTAAAAAAAAAAAAAAATGAATTTTTTGTTTTGGTGTAGTATGTTTAAAAAATGTTTAATGTTTTAATATATTTTAAAATTCCATTTTTTCCTGTAATTGCAAAGCTGAAAAGGATTTTTAATGTTTTATTTATTTAATTTTAATTTATTTATTTTTTTTTTTACATTTCTTTAATAACTGAACTTTTTTTGTTTTGGTTTAGTATTGTAATGTTTTTATACATTTTTGAATGTAATTTATACCTGTGATTGCAAAGCTAAATTTGATTTTTACTTTTTTTGCTCTCTTTAAATTTTTTTTTGCCTTAGTACTTTTTAAAATGTTTAATGAGAAAAAAAAGTATGCGTAATATTTCTTATCCATAGTGTGAATGCAAATATTTGTCTTATTTTTCTTTTCCTGCCTCAGACCGAGCAATCGTGCAGGTCCTCCCCAGAATGCTCGAGTCCTGGGTGCTCACCCTCCTCCGCCCAGGTCTCTGCCTACAATAGCCCCTGATGCAGGAGACGACACCCTCATGCAGGCCATAATGAACCTGGACCGGGGGTTTGTATTCAGATACGTTAAAAGTAAATGCCCCATGTTATTCTACTAGGGAACAGATACTCAAGAAAACTTTGCATATCTGTGCTCATCTCTCTCACAGGGAGGAGCGGGACAACTTGAGAAGAAAGGCGCCGTTCCCTCCAGTACGTGAACGCTCTCCAGCTCGGCGGGATGTCCCCCCTTCCCCTCACAGTCGGTCGGGGTCCAGCATAAGCAGCCGCAGCTACTCACCAGAGCGGGGCAAAGTGCATCCTTTCCCGCCTCAGCAGGGGAAAAGTATGAAAAATCTTCAGTCAAAATGCCTGTTCAATCACTACTCTGTATTTCTTTGGTTTTGATTTATATACACTACTAAATTTTAGGGTTAGAATGGAAGTGTATATACTTATTATACACATGTATAATAATACATGATGGAGTTTATGAACTCAACATTTCAACCTCAATTCAACAATGTTTAATGCCAGTGGTGTTCGCAGGTATAGACAGTCTGCCAAACCTCTCTGCATTTCACTTGGAGAAATCTCATCGGCGGGATCTCCCACACACACAGACTCTAGACGGTACAAAGGGTCAGTGCACAGCTTGAAGTGTAGTCTTTGACCTGACGTGGAGCATTTGAAACATGTAAAAGCCTGTTGATTGATTTAAGGGCTTTCTTGACTAATTTGCACGCAAGCACATTTTAATACAGCCAGCTGCAGAGTGGAAAGACCTTCCCTGGTTGCTTTATTTCTCATATAAACTAGATAAACGTCCTAAATGCTTCCCAGACAAGTTTGATTTGAGTTGTCGTGTTTGAAAATAGACAGGCTTGGGCATGACTGTACCTAAGCGTCCACCGCAGACGTCCGATCACAGATGAAGTCACTCAAAGCCTGTCCTATTAAAGACTCCCATCTGTGTTTGTTTCGCTGTTCTCTGTTACTATAATGAGATCCTCAGTAATAAGCTCCAGAACGATGCTTCGAGCAGCCGTTATTGGATGCACGTGTTTGGGTTGACATACCTCAAGTGAGTGTCTCTAGATTATGCTGCTGTGAAAAGATGGAGCAGGCTTGCATGAGATCATATGATCTAACCTCTAATACTGATCAAAGAAATGCATCAAAAACACCTGAATTATTGCTCACTAAAAAAAATACAGTTTTTGTACTGTTGTTTTTTGTTTTTTTTTGATGATCATGTACAAAAATGTTTTCCTGTGTTTTTTCAGGATTTGAGGAGCCGTTAGTGCCAGGCAGGGGACCTGGTGAGTAAAACATTGCCATTTTGGGGGCATGTAGATTATCTGGTCATATTTATTATGCATCAGAAAGCCCGCATGAATTCAATTTTATTTAGTCCACAACAAAATATTTTTTTTGGTAAAACAAATGAACATGGAACTCATAGAGAAAAATGAAACAATATACAGGTGCATCTCAGAAAATTAGAATATGGTGAAAAAGTTCATTTTTTTCTTGTAACTTATTTCAAAAAGTGAAACTTTCGTATATTTTAGATTCATTACATGTAAAGTAAAACACTTCAAAAGTTTTTTTTGTTTTAATTTTGATGATTAGAGCTTACAGCTAATGAAAGTCAAAAATCAGTATCTCAAAATATTAGAATATTTCCTAAGATCAATCAAAAAAAGGATTTGCAAAACAGAAAAGTTTGAGTTCTTTAAAATATGTTCATTTATGCACTCAATACTTGGTCGGGGCTCTTTTAGCACAAACTCCAGCATCAGTGAGGTGTGGCATGGAAGCGATCAGCCTGTGGCACTGCTGAGGCACTATTGAGCCTTCAGCTCGTCTGTATTGTTGGATCGACTGTTTCTCATCTTTCTCTTGAAAATATCCCATAGATTCCATATGGGGTTCAGGTCAGGCAGGTCAGGCCAATCAAGCACAGTAATATCATGGTCAGCAAACCACTTGGAAGTGGTGCTAAAGTCCTGCTGGAAAAAGAAATCAGCATCTCCATAAAACTTGTCAGCAGATAGAAGCATAAAGTGCTCCAAAATCCTCCTGGTAGACGGCCGCATTGACTTTGGACTTGATAAAACACAATGGACCAACACCAGCAGACGTCACGGCACCCCAAATCATCACTGACTTCGGAAACTTCACACTGAACTTCAAGCAGCTTGGATTCTGTGCCTCTCCAGTCTTCCTCCAGACCTTGATTTCCAAATGAAATGCAAAATTTACTTTTATCTGGAAAGAGGACTTTGGACCACTGAGCAACAGTCCAGTTCTTTCTCTTTAGCCCAGGTAAGATGCTTCTGACGTTGTTTCTGTTTCAGAAGTGGCTTGGTAGTCCTTTTCCTGAAGACGTCTGAGCGTGGTGACTCTTGATCCACTGACTTCAGCTTCAGTCCACTCCTTGTGAAGCTCTCCCAAGTGTTTGAATCGGCTTTGCTTGACAGTATTCTCAAGCTTGCAGTCATCCCTGTTGCTTGTGCACATTTTCATACCCAATTTCTTCCTTCCAGTCAACTTTGCATTTAATATGTTTTAATATTGCACTCCTTGAACAGCCACCCCTTTCAGTTTTGACCCTCTGTGACTTACCCTCTTTTTGAAGGGTGTCAATGATCGTCTTCTGGACCATTGCCAAGTCAACAGTGTTCCCAATTATTGTGGTTTCAAAGAACAAGAGATACCCAGAATTTATACTGTATGGATGGTCATTTATTGAAACTCAAATGTAAATATTCTAATATTTTGAGATACTGATTTTTGACTTTCATTAGCTGTAAGCTCTAATCATCAAAATTAAAACAAAAAAACTTTTGAAGTGTTTTACTTTACATGTAATGAATCTAAAATATATGAAAGTTTCACTTTTTGAAATAAGTTACAAGAAAAAATGAACTTTTTCACCATATTCTAATTTTCTGAGATGCACCTGTAAATGTGTATCTGTTTAACTGGATAACATACAGGCAGACATATCACTGAATATGGTCTTGTATCATCTTGATATGGTTTATTTTGCAATAATGATTGGTTGACTGTATTTTTCCAGTAATTACATGGCTACTTCCCAAATAAAGAAATTAAGTTGGCTACTTTTCAAAGAGAAAAATTAAATTGCAGGTAATAGTACTGCCAAAATGTTTTTAGTTGGTAAAATTATTAAAATTTTTTAAGTAAGTCTCTTATGTGCACCAAGGCTGCATTTATTTGATGAAAAATACAGTAAAGAAGTAATATTGTGTAATATTCTTACTATATAAAATAAATTTTTTATCTTATATTTTAAAATGCAGCAGCAGCTGTCTTCATTAACACATGATCTTTCAGCAATCATTCTAATATGCTCTGTTAGAAGAAACTTTTCTTAATATTATCAACATTGAAAACAGTTGTGCTGCTCAATGTTTTTGTGTAAACTGATACACTGATTATTTAAATTTAAAGTTCAAAAGAGCGATATATATTTAAAATAGCAATCGTTTATAACATTATAAATGTCTTTACTTTCTTGTTTGATGAATTTAATGCATCCTTGCTGGTTAAAAGTATTAACTTCTTTCAAAAAAAAAACTGCCTAAACTTTTGAATGGTAGTGTACCTTGGTATTTAGTCACCAGGGTACCATTTTATATGAATATTTTGGAAACCAAAACATGAAGAAAAATCATATTCCTCTTAAATCCTGATAAAGAAAGTTTATGGCTCACACACAAGGAGATTTTGTTTCGTTTTGCTTTTTTGCTTTATAAGTTAAAGGTCAGCCCGCAGTCACAGTAACTTGAGAGAAAGCGTTGCTAATCGCACTATCGTAGAGCCTCGTTTTGTTTGTCTGCTTTCCTCTCACTTCCTTTGGCCGGGGATCGTAAAAAGTCCACAGGAGTGTGTCTGATTGCTAAACCTTTCCTTTCTCTAGCTTTTATCCGTTCCCTTTTTGCTTTTCTTTGCCAGATGTTTGATATACATGCATACGTCGCAAGGAGATTTAGATTGGAATCGTAAATCTGTGTAAATCTAAACATAACTTCTGGTTATAGACTTCTCTCCGCTCCAAATCAATTTAGCGAGCGTTCCTTCATCTCTCGCCGAACGAATCCGTAGGTGTTGAGCCCACAGCTCACACGGAGAGGGTCACAGGGTGACACTGCAGGCACCTGGCTGCGGTTTGCCTGCAGGGAAGAGCCCTGATCGGCAGCGAGGGAACCACCTGGTTCTGCACGCCAGCTGGATGTTCGGAAAGCGAGCAGGATCCGTTCCAGCATGTGAAAACGTTTATGGCTCCAAATGAGTCAAGCAAGGCCATATTCCGTGGCTTTCTGGGGGATGTTGATCCACGTCCAAACTATAGCTGCATTGTTGGCTTGCGTCCTACAACAGATGCTTTGTTTCTTATGTTCTGATTCCAGTCTTTCATCTTCTACAGACAGGGAAAGGCCCCCCGGCCCCTCCGTGAGTGCATCACGAGACGGTTCGCCCCATAGCTCCGTATCAGCCACTAAGGTGAGTCGCTCACACACACACACACACACACACACACACACACACACACACACACACACACACACAGAGCTCCCGAACAGATGTGCTTTCCAGAACACTCCCTTTCATCCACTAAAATAATAATAAGTGTGACATGCCAGCAATTTCAGCTGATGGTGAAAAAACGCAAATCAGTGACTGGAGATTTTTTCCTTCTTTTTGAAAAGCTGTTTGCTTGCACTTTCCTCTCTCCCATATGATGGCTTTTAAAGGGTCCTGTTTGGCTTATGAAAGGCAAGTGGCCCGTGTTGTGTTTATTCAGACTGTAAGCACGGTTCTGACACAAAACACGGCGGGTCGCTGAAGGAGAGTCATGGACATCATTGGGCCACCCAGGCCGCAGCAAGGCTAAAAAAAGAGGGAGAAATCCATTAGCTCAACTCTCGGCTTTATCACAAGATCTTATCGGAGGCTCAGAGCACTCTGGACATACTCAAGGGAGCACTGAGACCCTAAAATAATTTTAACTGTTTCTCTCATGTACTCTCTTCTTTTTCCTCCTTTGTGTTTAGGTGAACCGAATCTGAGAATAATCATGGTGAACATACAACAATTTTTTTTGCTGATTTTTGTTTTGCTCAAAAAAAAAAAAAAAAATTAAATTAATAAAGTAAAAAAAGAAAATAATTTAATTTTACTCTCCTCTGTGAATATTTTATTCTTTTATTTGCAATGAAAACTAGTTCTTTAGACATTGGCTTTCTTTACTTAAAAAGAAAAAAAAAAAGTTTAGTTTTATAGTTTTTTGTTTTTTTTAATAATTTAATAATAGATATTTTTTTGTTTGTTTTCATTTAAATGTTTAGTTTTGAAATGTTGTATGCATTTGTCATTTTTATTTAATTTCTTTATTTTCTTAAATGTGTGTGTATATATAGTATTTACAGAGTTTTGACTTTTAGTTGCTTTTTCTTATTTGTAAGTCGCTTTGGATAAAAGCGTCTGCTAAATGACTAAAAGTAAAAGTAAAGTAATTGTGTGTGCATTTTATGTGTCACAAATGTAATATGTCAGCTCTGCAACCCAAGTTGTAAAGAAATTATTCAGGATTTTTAGATATTTTCATTGTTTTAAGTAGGTAGAATAAATACTTGGCAACATCAGAAAAATTAAATGGTGTATTGTAAATGTGTGATGTGCAAAAATATTTGTAAAATCTTTTTTAAAAATATTTAAAGTTTTTTTTAATAATAAATAAAATATCTATTATAAATTATAAAAGATTATTTGTGTGTTAACATTATAGTTATATATAAATTGTTTATAATAAAATATTACCGTTTATAATAAATATAAAGTTATTATGAATATATACATTTTTAATATATAAACTGATAGATATTTAACACATTATTTTTGAATTTGATGGTGGCCCATATTGAGTGATAGGAAAGGGAAAAAACATGTTTTGATGAAACAAAAGTGGGAGGTTGCACCCAAACATGTACGATTACATATACAAATAATGTTTGGATTCAAGAATGCTTGAATCAAGCTTCAGTTTCAAGCCAACACGACATGAAATGCCTTATTAAAGAACCTGTGTGAGTTTCTTTTGTTTGATCACTTAGATTCACCTTTGAACCATGTACAGATGAAAGTTGTTTCTGGTTGGTGAATGTCTCAGTCCTTCAGCCTTTGATCTTCTTCCATAGCTCTGTTCATGGGGCATAAGCCATAACCTTGTGCCTTAGATGAAAAGGCTTTGCCAGTGTAAACTCGGCTTGATAGGCGGTCTCTTAAGTTCAACAAACACACTTGTTTTGGGGATTCATTGTTTGAAGAACAAAGAACAGATGATTTTGCTTTGGTGGGCTTATATTTGTTTGTAATGCCTTTGCAGGTCTTGTTATTAGTTTGATTTTGGTTAATTAGTGTTGGACATTTCATTTTATGAGACAAAAAGTAGCTTCAGGTCCAAGTCGTAGATCTAAATAGACAGAGCCAACTTGTTAGACTTTTTTTCTGACTTGTTTCCATTCTGTCATACAATGACGTTGTTCTGCTTTGCCTGTTTTCTGTTTTGGAGAAAACAGGACTTTCCTGAATGTTGATTTCCAGCATTTGTTGGGGTGTTTTACTCTGAACATGTTTCTGGATTAATCTAGCCTTTAAAAGTGCCTTGTCTTGTGTACTGCAGGAGGAGATAACAACGGTGGAAGGGCCCACAGATGAAGTTCCACCCACCGTAGATGAAGCTTCCTCCGTCATGGACGACTTTCAAGAGCGACGAGCTCAAGCTATTGCTGCCAAGGCTCGGGAAATTGAGAAGGTTTGAGAAATGCCCCAGTCAATTTTGAGCTTTTGTTTCCATAGGTCTGAGAGTGTTTAAAATAAAAAGTGGGAAAAGTGTAGTGCTATTTTTGTTTTAAATGGCCACATATTGGTTATAATGTCTCCTGTTCAGGATGCTGTATATTATTAATAGGGTTGCCAGAAAGAGTTTAACTATTTACATTTTAGGTTTTTTAATGCATTGAAAGATTACATCATTTATTATGTTCAACAACATCATTTAAAAGAGCACTTTTAATACTTTTGAGCACTACCACTTGCATGCATTTTGTCTTTTTCCTTTCTTGTTGGTCATCACATTTACTAAGGAGATACAAAGGTAAAACACCCACTGTCTCAACTTGTTCAGAACGATCATAATAAAGTTCCTGCTCTCTCCTCTTCCTCTTTACTGGCCCTATTAAATGAAAGATGGGATCCCGCAGGAGTGGTGCGCCAGCCCTTTGGCTCAATAGCTGCTGACGATGCACAGTTTTAACTGTCGGCTTTTGACCCAACCTTGAGCTTTATTGGGTTATTTACATATCGAAAATAAATCTGATTTTTTTATGTATGGCTAAGCTTTCTTCTTAATTCACAGGAAGCCCTTTGAATCAGTTTTAGTGTTTGAATAGCTCTTTGTATTCTCGATCACTTAAGCATCTTTTCCTGCATAAACGACTGACAGATCTGCAATTCTGTAATTTGTTCAGGATTTTATTTTTTTATTTTTTTCTGCACTTCTTTTGAAGTGGAAGTAGAAGTGTGTTTTGATTTGCCCTGAACGCACATATTTCAGTGACAGTGTGTGGATGCCTTTCAGGCCAAAGCCTGTTATTTCACAAAGTGTGTGTGTTGTTTCTGTTTAAGTGTCCACCAGATGTTTAGCTTCTCCTTCAATCTGGTCTAGCCATCTCTACACTCTGCACTTTACCTTTTTCCAACAAACATTTAGCTGGCATGCACTATACAGCACGTTTTTTGGTTTATATACACTTGAACAATATACATCTAAAGGGGACTTGGGACACAAAAGTTGAAATTTTGAATAATGTGCCAGTTGCTCTTTTCCGTGCAATAAAATTGAGTTGATAATAACAAACTCGAATATTTAAAGTGTCAGAGCGACTTTACGACTCTTGAGCTAGTTTCCATGTTTTCTGAAACCATATGATGGCGTACAAACCAAGAAAACCATTGATCTCCTTGATTCAAACATGAGAGTTTGTGATTAGACAAAGAATTGTTTTTGTATGTTTAATCTTTTGTTTTCTGCACTCAAAACTTATCTGAATCATTAATTCATGAGTTGGACTGATCTGGTTCTTGAGTTCAACTCTGACTCAGTGATCTGTTCACAACATTTAATAGTTTACAGAGGAAAATTCAGTAAAAAAAAAAAAAAAGAATTCAAGTTCAGTTTGTTTATAACAAGCACTATCATATGGCTTCAAAAACCTTGAAGTTTAGTGAAGTCATGGACCACTTTTGATTCTTTATGGTACTTTTGCATCCATTTTGCAGTGTGAAAGCCTCATCCACATGGGGACCAATTAAATGGAAAAGGCCGACCAGTACAATTTTTCAAAATTGTTACACCAAAGAAGTATAATTTATAGTTAAACTATTTTTTTTTTAATCTGTTCAGTCTTGTGGTCTTCTTTTTTTTTTTTTTTTTATTAGTTATGTTTCATCTTGGCAGAGAGCATGTACTTTAAACAAGTTCAGTTCAAGTCATGCTCAAAGAGGAATCTAGTTGGCTCTCGATTGTTTTGTTTTGACCAGCAAGACGTTTATTTTATGGATGAGCCCGTGTGATTCTAACGAGACTGAATTCCTTGCTGCTAAAGTACTGTAAGTAGGGCATCTTTGTTGTGATAGTTCTGCAGTCCATTGTGAGGCTTAATCTGGGTCTGAAGCAAGGTTTTTGAGGTCCATCAGGGATGTTTGATTCCTTCGTTCTTTAATCGCGTTTGATGTTTCTGATCTGAAAATGTCAGATCAAATAAAATAATAGACTGATGCACAGTTGCCCCCAAAGACCATTACCCTTACATGATGCTTTCTATGCTCCTGTTCCAGAACACAGGCATTAGAGTATGCTATATTAAGGTGAATATGCATCCTTAACAATTATTTAGGATTGTAAATTAGCGCTTTGTGGTTTTTAGTCCATATGCTTAGGGGCATCTATATGCTAATGTAAGTACAGTAAATTTCTTGACAGAATTCAATTCACAAGCAATTTCATTGGAGAAGTTCTATTACTTTTTCTTTTAACCATAGTGCTGGGTGTGCAGCTGAATGTATTGAAATTTCACACGCCAAAACAGTATACTCAAAGCTTTTATGTAATACACCTAACTTTGGTCTTACACAACTAGAACTGAACTTTTGCTGAACCACTCTGAAAGTTATTAGTGTATAGATACTTTCCCACTTTTCCCTCCTTGTCTTTCCCACCCTTCCTGAATAATTCTCTGCTATCTTTACCCAGAATCAGGAATCAGCCTCCCACAGTACAAAAATGACACATGAAAGGCTGAACAAGAACACACACACTCTCTAGGTCCTGTTCAGCTTTCCTGTTTGATTGGGTAACAGAGGTGGGGTTCACAGGAAGTCTATGGAAGTAGAGCATGCTCTAGGACAGGGGTGCCCAACCCTGTTCCTGGCGATCGACTGTCCTGAAAAGTTTAGCTCCAACTCTAATCAACTAATTAAGGTCTTCAGGATCACGTGAAAATTAAAGACTGGTGTGTTTGATTAGAGTTGGAGCTAAACTTTTCAAGACAGTCGATCGCCAGGAACAGGGTTGGGCACTCCTGCTCTAGGAAATCGCTTCCCAGCATTCTTGGCATTGATGAATTTAATCTCAGTGTGGCTATGGTGGCTTTGTATGTTCAAGGTTATCTCATAAAAGGACAGCATAGCAATATGAATTAGAATCACAATTGATACTATTCAAATGTTTAATTTAATCATTACAAAGCAGCAGAAAAATAGTAGCAAATAGAATAAATTTGCTTTAAAAATAGTGGTCTTTCAGAACTTCCTGTTAACCTCTGCTTCAGATCATCCCTACGTACTGAGTTTAGTAGTGGTTTATGTACCAAGGCGTCTTTTCTACTGTCCTCAGATGACATTGAGATAACAGTACCATAACCCCCTCTTCTTATCTAATTTGAATTTAATTCTAGGCCACACATACAGTTAACGCCCACATGGGCTCTCAGTTATATCAGATATTTATGGAAATCTTGTGTACTGACTTTCTCTTGCAGGATCTGTAACTCATATTTGACTTAGGATTTTACGCCTGGCAGAAAAAAAAGAGAAAAATATCAAAGAATATAAAGGTCTGGTCACATTTACTGTTGTTCACTAAAATTTAACAGGTAAAATCCAGTTAATTTAATAGGAATCTGTGTGATATGTGAATTTACCCATGCAGATTCACGCAAACTCACTACATCAACAAACAGTGACTTCAGATTCAAGAGTGCATATTGACTGTGAACAGTGGACCTTTTTGTCTGCAAAAATTTTCTGGAATTTTGCTACTGTGATTTTGCCTTTAGACACACTCTATTGGCTTGGGCCAGTAAAAAGCCTCCCAAAAACCTTTCAAAACACCTTAGCAACTACGTCATGTCTGGAAACCACACACAACTTATAACTGTGCCAGCAAGTTTTGCAAAGGCAAGCAGTGCTACTGCTACCATATTACTACTAGTTTAAAACTCTTTTATTTATTTAGTATATAGTACTGATCTAAATTTATAACTAACATAATTTTCAACCTGTTTTTTAAAAATAGCACGTAGGCTACAAGGCTCCAGCAACCAGGTTAACTGGCTGAGCGTTAATGCAATTTAAACAGTCACACAGATTGACTATTTAGCTGCGGTCTCTCTTAACCTGCAGCCTCAGGCTACAGAGTACTTCCTTTCTACATCATTTATCCATTCTATTCTGGAATGTTCTAATTGACTTTTAGAGTCTTCTCATTGAACCTATTCAACTTAATGACTATTAGAGGCAGTTCTCACACAAGAACTCTGGGCTTTGTGTGTGGGCCTCGGTGATTCCTGGAACCAGGTGATCTCATTTTACTAGAACTTGACTCAGCCATGGGAAAGAGCCCTTATGTTAGAAGCTAATTAGGAGCTCATTGCAAAAAATTATTAGTCAGCACATTTAGTTGGGTGGCCACATTTCTTTTCCAGACTTGTTGGGGGCAGGTATACAGGAAACATGGAAGATATGCATTGTCTTCGTTTAATTATGCCCAAAGTTTTCAGTTCCTGTTATATTTTAAGTACTTCCAGATGTTGTTGTATGGTTATGTAATGTCAGGGCCATGTCGGAAACTGGTGAGATGTTTAACCATCAGTTTCTTTCATTTTTGTTTGGGTGCATTGTGTTGCTCTGTGCCATCATTTAGTCATGACAGTCTGATTTTATCACTGTCTCCTGATGTAAATTGGAGAGTAAATTTCAAGATATGATCTCCAGCTATAAGTTACATGTCCTGAGGGCTGTGTGTGAGTGAAGGTAATTGCAGAGGTTATGCAGACTCCCCTGGGTCTGAAGCATTGCTTTGATGTCCAGAAGTGTTTGATTATCCAACCACAGTAAACATAACTGAGCTCTGAGAGTTTTGGTTTGGGGCTTTGTTCTATCGTCTGGATGGCAGATCAGAAAGGCAGAGTGTTCTCCCAAATACACAACAAAACCGCTCTCCATCCCCATGTCTTCTGTGAACAGAAATAGTTAGATTAAAGATGCTTTCATGGTCTGTTCTATGAGATGGGTCTTGAGACTGTGTCGTGATTGGCAACACAATGTATTTGCCATAAAAGTAGAGCACAAGCAGAGTATATTGTTTCCAGTTAGATTAATGCGGCATCTTTGCTGCTTAAAAATATAATGTTAAATACAACTTTTCATTTATTTTTCAAGGCCAATGAAAATGTTAACAGGGTAAATACATATCTGAATGGTTTGCTCAGCAGAAAAAAATCTTATTGTGAGCTCCAGGATGAATTATTATCATCAAGAAATTGTTGTCTGAGCTTGTCAAGGCATGTGTCAAGGCATTTTACAGTGCCACATTTAACACACTTTAAGGAACCTTGTCTGATGAGGTCTAAGTAACTAGACATGAACATACACTGTTATGCAATGATTTGGGATTGCCATTGACTATTGTGTGCACATTGTACATGTTGGACAATATTACTGCTTTATAATTTCAGACATTGGGCTGTTTTATAGGTCTATCGTCAGGACTGTGAGACGTTTGGCATGGTGGTGAAGATGCTGGTGGCTAAGGAACCCAGCTTAGAAAAGCACCTGCAGAACCCACTAAAAGAGAACCTGATTGAGATCCGTGAGCGATGCCTTGATGACTTGAAAAACTTCATTGCTGAACTCGATGAGGTGGTACGACAGCCTGAACCTGCTGTCTAAGATGGCCCCATTTTACTCAACCAGCAGTTTTTTCCCCCCCCCTCTGTACCTACACAAAAGTCCTTCATTGTTTTTTATGGTTTATGTAAAGACCAGTGTACCGAGTGTCCACCTAAAAGAAATCTTCCTGGTCTGCAACGGGGGCAAGGAAAATCTCTTTATGTATTTCATTTATCCTGTTCCGTTCATCCATTGACACTAGTCGATGCTAGGTTGTATAATCTTTTTGTAACCTTTCAACATTAAGATTAATAAAAAAAATTAGATGGCAAACACAAGGAAAGCAGTGCCAGAAGAGGGTTTGCTCTATTCCTTATTAATTGCAGAAGCTATAGAGATTATTAACCCACTGAGGAGATTTACTAGATGATGGTGTTTGTTCTGATCAGTTGTGTATAAACTGAAAGGGTTCTATGTTGTTGCCAATTAATTCACTTACATTCAAACCAGTGAGAAAAGTTGAATAATGAATTATGGTAAGTAATCTTTATGGGTTCAGCAAATTGCTGCTATCTGTAGTACTGTGCAGCTGACAATAATGCATTTTCATCTTTTTTTTTTTTTAATCACATTTTCCAGCCACTATATTGTGAAAACCCAACACAAGTATTTGTGTAGTTTTTCCTTTGTGTAGTATTAAAGAGTCTTGAACCTACTACAATGCATATTTTTCCTTTTGATTTAAGCCCTTTTTGTGATTTCATGTTTGTAATAAAAGTCGCTATGTTTAGTAATCATATTTTTTAGTTTTCTCAAGCAGCCTATGAACAAATGAGAAAAATCAAGGTGCAATGGAATGTATTAAATCGCTCTTGAATTATTTTATTGACATCTTAATGTTAAAAAGGGATAGTATGTTACCTGTGGTGAAATGTACATAATAGAGAGAAGATTCCCCAAAACTGTTTAAGCGCATAAGCATATTGTTGACAGAAAAATGTTTAAGGGTGCAGTTATTACACCTGCAGAGTAACATAACGAGGCCATTAAGCATATGAATAGTGCACATATATTTTGCATTTGCAAACCCCTGGTCAATAAAATGGCAAACCTCAGTTTTGTTGATCAATAATTATAACTCCATCTGAGGCCCGGAATCGTGGTAATTAATCATTTAACATATTTGGATATAAAAATATCAGAATTCCAATCTTAATTTAACAAATATACATTGCTTGCACTATTAAATAATTATTTAGTTAGTCTACATGCTACTCAAGAAATGTTGCTTTTTTGGGAATAATGCTTTTACTATACAATGTACAAGGAAATATTACGTTACTTTCATTGTTCATACCAACAGCAACACAACTGACACTCCGTACTTGTAAAGAGAACTTAAATCTCAAGAAAAAAAAAAAAGGCTTGTTTTCCAGCTTCTTTAGAATCACATGTGTGTATGTTCCAGCTGCAGCAGATGCAGGTTTCAGTCTAAAGTCTAAGAAATTATGCAGTTCTTGCCCTTATGACCTTTCTTTTTCAGTCTGGTCCGTGAACCGAAAGGAGGTGTTAAAGCAGTGACGCGAGTCGGATAGTCGTCTGTGTAATAATGAAAACTTTGAGATCGGGGTTTGGGAATTGGCTGACCAAGAAAGAATCCCTCCTCCTCAGACTCTGAAGATGAAGAGGAGCATGTTGAACACCAGTCATCGTCATCGTCATCATCGTCACAAAAGTTTTGGAAGTGGTCCATTCGGACCATGCCCTGCTGAGCAAAGTCTGATGGGGCTTGATGATAAGAGTGCTGACTGTGTGCCGAGTGATTTAAAAGAATACCGTTCCTGGGCTCTGGTATGCTTGAGCTGATTATCTGAGGCACAACATGCAATTTACCCCGATTTTTGGAAGGCAGATGCAAGGCATTTTCTGAACGTGTTTTCCGGCCCTGTCTGCGTTTGTGATGTCTGTTAGCAGGACGCCTCTGTGGCTCCTCCTCCATGTGATAGGTCCGTCTGCGAGTTCTCTCGCTCATTGGTGGTTGCCTCAAGCCTAGTCCGCCATAATATCCTTTATCCATAACATCGTCAGAGAACTTCACTTGCTGAGGTCTGGATTGGGGCTGAGACTGAGACTTGGTCCTTCTCAGCACTGGAAGGTGCAGTGGAGAGGGTGGTTCCTCTCCAAAATAAGGTGGAATTCTGTCATCATCTTCCTCGTCTTCTCTCTCTCCTTGCCTCAGTGTCTCCTCACGGTCCAGCTCAGAGGTTAAACTCCTCAGGGAATTAGCGCTTCTGTGGAGCATTGAGGAGTTTAGTGTGCCCATGTTACTAATGTTATCACACTCATCCAACTCTCTCTCTTGGTCTTTCATGTTTTGGAGGGAGTAGATGGTCTGTCTGTCTTTGCCGTCTCCATCCACCGAAGCTCCTGAGAAATGGAAGACATGTATTGAGTAATTAAGATTCATTTAAGAAGGAACAAGACTGATAGATGCTGTTTGAAATTTACATTCCTACCTGTAATATTTGAGAGAGCTAGAGAATCCATTGAATCTCCAATGTTGAGCTCTGCTTTCTGGAATTCACTTGTAATGCACTCCAGTGAGTCTTCATACCATTGCCTGGGCTCAGACCAGAATCCAGGTACTGCTCCCTGATCCATCTCCAGCTCTTGAATCTTTCTAGCACTAGCTGGTCCAGGGTGACTACCATAGGCAGAGTCTCCAAGTCCATCCTGAGACTGGGCCCAATACATTTCTGTGTGGTGCTTCTTACTTGCCAGATTATGGCTGCTGATCTTCATTTCTGGTTTGGTCCTGTTGGTCTCAGAGTCTTTCATCATCCATGGCTCGGCCGGCCTGGTGTCCTCCGTGTGAATGACACCACGGTCTCCAAATTTCAGTAGCAGCTGAGTCATGTAGTCTTCATGCTCAGCCCAATCTTCCACACAGTCCTCAGGGCCTTCCTGCTCATCACGGTCTCTCCAGTAGTTGTCCTCCGCAAAGTTAATTCTCTCCAGTTGATGACACATAGTCTCTGTGTTGTCACCACAGAGACTGGAGGTCCTGTAATCTGTTGCTGAATAGATTTTTGTCTGCTGGCACTGCTCTGTAGGGCGACTACTCTTGCCCATTCGTATGCTGCGTCGAGATTCCCGTGATCTGGCAGACTGAAAAGCTGAATCTGAAGAGTCAGAAGCATGCACGTCCTCACCTAGGCTACAGTCCTTAGAGCAGTAGATCCGGCCCTCTTTTGGAAGGAAGGGGCAGCCCAGTAGGGATGTTTTGCATTGGGCACAACAGAAGCATTTGTCAGTAGCATGCCAGTGTACACCCTCATACGTCATTTGAGCATGGTCG
>JAFVLL020029148.1:0-43531 GCA_021397915.2 Tor tambroides | reverse complement strand
TATATATATATATGTATATATAGTTAATAACTGCAGAAAGATTTATAATTTGTTTTTTGGTTAGATTTTTGTTTGCATAAGGAAAATTCGGAGGAACTTCTTATTTGACTCTGTTAAGCTTATATGTACTCTATATGTTTCCCCAATAAAAAAAAAAAAAAAAACAGGGTGATGGAAACAGCTAGTAATGGCAAGCAGCAATGCTTGTGTTTTTATAACCTATTGCGACGGACTAAGTTAATAATGCAGAGGTGCAAATGATACTAAAGTCGACATGAAACATAAACTTACCATATATATTTTCTAACTGCATGTTATTAATCTTAACAGCTAATAAAATCATCACAATCATCCACAAGTAATCCACTCCACTCCAGTCCATCAATTAACACCTTGTGAATTGAAAATCTGTTTATGTAAAAAACCAAATCCATTATTAAGGCATTTTTAACTTCAAACCAATTCCTCTTTCCATAATATTAATCTATCCAGTGAAAACGTTGTATTGTTTGAATCAGGAGAAAAATATACACAGATCAAACCCCAGTCCAAACAGCTCTAAACAAATATGCTGGTGGATTTTAACAGCAGGTGATGGACCTTTTCACTTAAGGAAATGTTGTTATGCATTATGATATATGGACTGGTATTTTGACCAGGAGTGACAGTTTAAAGTTGCTGCAATGATGTATTTGTTTCTTACAAACCAGTAGCTTTTCACTTCCCAAGATGTTAACTGATGAATTGGAGCCATGTGGATTACTGTGATGTTTTTATCAGCTGTTTGAACTCTCATTCAAGTCTGGGCAGTTCCTCACATAAATGTATCATATGGCTTCAGAAGACATGAAATATAGTGCACAAATCATACAGACTATTTTACATTTTTAAATAGTACTTGTAAGAGAATTTTTGTCATTGTTTTGTAGCCTGACAGTCACTGTATCCTTCATTGTTTGGAAAAGTACAACATTATTCAGAATTTCCTCTTTCATGTTTTACATGAAAAAAGAAAGTTGGAACGACATAGTAAATGATGACAGAATTTTCAATTTTGGTTGAATTATTTCTTGAATGCAGACACCACTGCCACTTTGACATGAAGAGATGCAGTGATGTATGGCTCATTGGAGCACATTTGCTGGACTGTGACGGGCAGCAACAGGCACAATATACATGCTTGAAGACAAATTACATTTATTTTTGCCTGAAACTCTCTCACACATTCAGCCTCTTGTTTATGCTTTAAACAATTTAGAAATAATTGTGTTTGTGCCTTTGGGTCATCCTATTATGATTTGGAATCATTTGCTGCTCTCTGTACCCCTCCTGGGGATTCATCCCTCGTGTTTGCTAGTCATTCTTCTACACTCAGCGAATTTTTGTCTTTTTTGTGCAAGTTCTGGTTTATTAATCCTCGTGTTTCATCATCATCTCAGAAAATAATTTTCCTCTGGGTTTGCTCAGAGGCTTCTGGATTCATATCTCAGGAGATTTAATTTTCAGTTGTTTCTCATTCATTTAATCCTGAAATAATTAGAAGAGTTAGGTTTGAGTTCATATTGAAATCTTGACTTTTGATTGGAGAATTTCAAACTTGAGGAATAAGAGCACAGTTTGAGACATTGTTGATATCTCTTCTGAAACTCTGTAAGAGACACATTCAAAGTTACTATGGTATTTTAATCAGGATGTTAAAGCTTGCAGGACACTTGATAGTTCATCCAAAAATCATAATGCTAGGGTCCAAACAACTTGGACTTTTATATGAATATCAAAAAAAGTAATACAGGCTTTAAATGACATGAGGGTGAGTAAATAATAACATTTTTATTTTTTGGTGAACTATTGCTTTAAGGGACTTTCCAATAAGTTCTGCTGTTTTTAGACTGATCTGATCATATTTTGTTTTAATTTACTTGTTTGTTTGTTTATTTGTCTGTTCATTGATCATTAATTCATTCATTTGTTTTTTCTGTTCCATATTAATTTTGTCAATCATTCGTTATTCATTATTATTGGATGATCAAAATCTTATTTGGTCAATCATTTTTTTACATTTATTTTTATTTAGTCATTCACCTGGTTGTTTGTTTATGATGTAATTTCATTCAGTCATTTGTTTGTTCATTCATTTGCTCATTAGGTCAAATGTTTTTTTCGAATCATTTATTAGTAATTTGTCTGTTCTCTTGTTCATTCATTCATTCATTAGGTCATTTGTTCATTCGTTCATTCATTTGGTCATTAGATCATTTGTTTATTCCCTTGTTCATTCCTTTATTAGGTAATTTGGTCATTTAATTAGTCATTTTATTATTCTGTCATTCATTCATTGAGTCGGTCCTTCATTCATTCACTGATTCTGTCTGCTTTTCTTATGGCATTGTGCGTCCCTCCTATCCGATTTAAGCCCCTCCTCTTCTCTCTGTCTGTCTCTTCCTCACTTTCTCTCTCTCTGTCCGTTTATCATCCTCTCACACTCTCTCTCTCCTCTTCATCTCACCTCCAACTAGTCAGTGTTCCGTCTCTGTCCTGCTCTGTCTCTCTCTTTTTCCCTCTCTGTCTATCTCTCTCTCCCTCTCTCTCTCTCTCTTTTTGGTGTGCTCAAGCTCCAGTTCGGTTTGCTGTCTGTCTGTGCGTTGCCGGTCTCATTCCTCTGCAGACCTGAACCTCCAGCTGAACCCGGGACTCCAGCTCACTCTACAGCGGGTAAGACTCCAGGCATGCTCTGCTACCACATAGGGAAGGGTTATGTGATGATAAAACAAGGAACTGTTTGATGGGATGGAGACAGAAAGGAGAACAAGTGCGAGAGCAGTAAAGGAAGTGAGACAGAAAGTACAATGAAAACAGAGAAAAATTGGTCAATTACCAAGTATGAGGAAAATTAAAACAGTTGTCAGGATGCAGAAAGACAGAGAGAGGTGGTCGTCTCATATCAAAGTAGAGCGTGGCTGCAACATCATCTTCATGTAATATCCCATTCACAAACCACAGCTGAGCTCTGCCAGCCCTCCGCACTGTGTGCATGTGTGTGATATGAGAGAGCTTGTACAGCATTCCTGAAAATGTAATAGATCACATCTAATGAAAATGGGACTGTAAAATGATAAAAGACTGGCGGAGAGTTTTATGAAGACATTCAGATGAACGTGATGAATCGCTTATTAAAAAGCTATTTAAACTTCAACACAATAAAGGCAATGGTGAATAGAGCACTATTTATCTATCTATCTATCTATCTCTCTGCCTTTGTTATTTCTGTCTGTCTATTTCTGATGTTGGAGTGTCGTTTCTATTTAGTTTATTTCTCTGAATGCACATAAATTGATCTATAAATGTATTGAGATAAATGATATTGTGCCAAATAATATTCCTGTAATAATTATATTGTCTGCATCAGTTGATTTACCGTTACCGTGTGTACTCTTTCATCTCTCAGCACATGCATCCACACAAGGACTTTTCATTGACTTCTGTCATTTTATGTTGCGCTAATTTCAATAAGTCTAGAAACCATTTTTCTTCGATGTTCATTAGGACATTATTTAATCCTTTTATTAAGGTGACTGTCTCCGCAATGTTGGTGATTTCAGGTTTTATCATCCTTGTGGTCGCGATGCAAGCTAAACCTCAACATACAGCTTTTCTTATATCCAAAGGTTGTAATTGCACAATCTGGAGATTGAAGTAGCACATAAAGAGAGGGACAGACTCACATAAATGATAGCGGATGAGGAGAAGAGCTTGGCTGCATTAGTGCTGCTCCGGTCCTGGTGCAGTAACATATCTTTGGGTTCAAATACTCTCTGATGCACGCTGTCAGGGTGCGCAGGGACTGTTGGAATGGGGTTAGCGTCTTAGCTAAAAGGATAGCATAGCAAAAAGATTACAGCCATTCTGCGGTGATGGCACAAAGTGTGCATGAGTGTGTTTGTGTGTGTGTGTGTGTGTGTGTGAGTGAAAGATGCATTACTCTAGCAGGCTGCCTGCTCTGGTTAATGAACCAAATCAGTCACACATGCTCAGTCTCTTCCACATTTTTGGTCATTTAACTCTTTTTACTGGATTAACCATCCACCAGAGGTAACCAGTTTAAACCGTGGGGTTTCTTAAACTAGTCTGTTTTCTCTTGTGTTTTCTCTGGTGTATTTCCTGCATGATGTCATCTTGATTTAAGTGTGAAATGTTTAATTTCTGCGCTGCAAGCAGCACCAAATGGAGCGGGTTTGTCCCAGAGGTGTGGTCCATCTGTGAGTCCACTCTTTTTTGGTGACATAATGCCACATAAACTGACAAAGAACTGTTCGGGAGCCAGCAAAAGTCCTCCTGAGCTCCTTTCCAAAACCTGAAATGACAAAGCACCCTACGTCCTTGTGAACTTAATGCACTTACTGCAGCATCGCATGATTGCTGGTGCACATTAGTTGACAGAACCAATGATTGTGTTTAACTGTTTAACTGAAACACTCCCCTTGTCTCCCATTGATCCACCAAACAAGTCAAGTCAAATCAAGTCAAAATTATTTATGTATCACTTTCTACAATTCACAATGTTTCAAAGCAGCTTTAGAGACAATCTTGATGTTGATGTTTGTAATATCTTACTATATTTATACATTATATTTTAGATCAGAGCTGGGCATCAATACAGTTTACGTTTTGGAATGATATAAACAACTACAACATTGAAAGCACCAATGTTTGTACTTTTGAGGAAATTAATGTATTCATGACTTGCTTAAAGATGTTTGGGCACATTAAGGAGAGTTAAAGTGTACTTAAAGTCTCAAATTAAAAGGTTAGTTCACCCAAAAACCTTCAGAACACGTTAAGATATTTTTGATGAAATATGAGAGTTTTCTGACCCTGCATAGACAGCAACGCAACTGACACGTTCAAGGCCCAGAAAGGTAGTAAAGACATCATCAAAATAGTCCATGTGACATCTGTGGTTCAGCCTTAATTTTATGAAGCTACAAGAATACTTTTTCTGCGCAAAGAAAACAAATGACTTTATTCAACAATTTCTTCTCTTCTGTGTCAGTCTTCAACGAACATTCATGAGAGCTTCATAAAATTACGGTCCAACCACTGATGTCACATTGACTATTTTAACAGTGTCTTTACTACCTTTCTGGGCCTTGAATGTTTTAGTTGTGTTGCTGTCTATGGAGGGTCAGAAAGCTCTCGGATTTCATCAAAAATATCTTAATCTGCGTTCCAAAGATGAACAAAAGTCTTACAGGTTTGGAACGACGTGAGGGTGAGTAATTATTGACATAATTTTTATTTTTGGGTGAACTATCCTTTTAAGGAGACTTTAACATTTGCCACTCCAGAAGATTTAAACAAAGAATATAACACATTTTCTTTCTGTCTTTTCTTCTTTTAATGGCCTATTGTTTCTTTGAATTTGAATTAGTTTTTCATAGTTATGGGCCATTAACTGTGTGTGCTTTGGGTGTGTTTGCTCATACAATCTTGGATGAACAGATAGACATTTAGTGTGTGTGTGTGTGTCTGTGTGTAATTGCGTACGTGTGTGTTTTTGGATGCGAGAGCAGTTGAGATTGGACAGCTGACACTAATTGAGTATTGGCAGATAGAGAATGCAATGTTGGTGTGTGTGGGATGGTGTGTGTATGTTTGAATTTCTCTCGTACGTGGGCAGCTTTTAGATGAAACTCAACAGCCACCTATCTCTCACGATCTGTTTCTGTCTATCTTTCTTTCTCTCGCTCTCTCTCACACACACACACATCACTCATTGAGGCTTTCTGGAGATTAATTAATGCGCTGTACTGTTGTGACAGTCTTGAAATGATAGATTAATTGATTCAAGACTTTGTGGGGTCTGCATTATTTCAGCCCCGCATTAGAGGTCTCACGTAAAACGATCAAAGCAATTACGGCCGATGTCTCATCAGAACTACTTGTGCATACTAATTAAAGCTGAAGTGACTTGTGATTTGGAGGATATGGTGAAGGTATGTGTTGTTTACTCACATTCAGGTCATTTCATACCCACATGACTTTGTTTTCTCTGTAGAACAAAAACAGGTGATTTGTTTTGGAGAATAACTTAGCTATTTTTTTTATATATAATAACAGTGAATGACACCATCATAAAAGTTGTTCATATGAATTATATTTCAAGGCTTCGAGTCTTTAGTTAAGGTGGAAATGATCGTGAAATGACTGAAGTGGTCTGTTTTTCAGACAACTATTGTATAAAATGGTTTCAGAAACTTTCACCTTTGCATTCCATGGAAGAAAGTAAGTCGTATTCCTTTAATGTGAGTGACTGCACATATGCATCTGTTTGAATGCACACACATACAGCAGCAAATTTGCAGCCACATGTATTGAACAGCTGCACATACAGAAGAGCATCACAGCTTTCTGCTTCCAGTCACATTCACAAAGCAGGAGGCTGATTCTGAGTCATAACTCAAAATTTGAGCTGTCAGAACCCCTGGATTTCCCACAAATTCAGGTTTAGATTCCCTTTAACCGTTTACGCCTGATCACATGCTCATTCAAGGTCAAACGGTCTGATAACTGCCTTTGCTCTTAGCGCTACAGCAGACCACTGCAGCACATACTAATGAATTTTATTTCAGTCTAGTTTTACTTGAAAACGTCTTCATCAGACTCGTTTAATTTACGAGGTTCTGATTCAGGATGGATCAGGACTAGGGTTGCACTGGTTTTCTGACATTGATAAGGTAATAATTATGTTTGTGTTATATGGTTGATAACCAATAAATAATTATAGTTAAATATTTTAAATAATTAAAATATTCAATAATATTATTGAGATTTATACAATTTATACTATTGTGTTGGAAAAAATGTCTGAAAAAGTCATTTTAAATGTTAGAAGTAAATTTCAAAACGTATGTGTAAGAAATGAATACTTTTACTCAGCAGGATGCATTAAAGTAGATAAAGAGTAACAGTAAACACTTGAAATAGAGCTAAAATTCTATTTATTATAAATGCTGTTGTTTTGAACTTTGTATTCATGAAAAATTCCTAAAAATTGTGTGTGTGTGTTTATATAAAATCTTGATATGGATAAGGTAATAATTATGTTCATGTTATTTCCATAACCAATAAATAATATTATTGAGATTTTTAATTAATAAATTTTAATAAACAATCATACTATTTATACTATTTTGTGTAACTAAAATAAATAAAAAATTAAATTAAATACCAAAATTATAATCCGTCATTTTAAACCCTACAAGTGAGTTTAGCCATCATAGCATTATAATGTACAGTTTGGAAATGGATATTAATTTCCAGATTATTGATTAATTTAAAAAAATAAATATTACTTCTTAAAGATTAACTTAGCATTAGATCATTGAAAAGCTAATTTAAATTGTGGAGATAAGCACACTTTCATATTGTATGATCTGCAAAATAAATAAATACATAAAAACATCTTTCTTTCTTGCTTCTCTTTTTTTCTTATTTTGATATTTTTAGTGGTGCTGCTTTTATTAGTATTACTATCCTTCTGATCACCCTCTCACAGGCCTTCAGTTCGGTTCAGTGTAATCTGGTTATGTATTTATGGTGGATCAGTCACCATTATGAAGAAACAAATCCCTCTCTCTTGTTTGTGTCCTTGTCAGCGATATTGTGTGGGTGTCAGGAGTGTTTGAAATTAAAATGTGTGTGTTGGATGCCAAGCCTTTCGTATGTGTGTGTTTGTGTGTTTATCTGATTTGGATTTTATCCATAATGTTAAAACACCTGCTAATTATCCACTCAGAATTGAACCGCATGCTAATGGACAGACACGCAGACCCATTAGTTTGCACGCTAATATCAGCACTGGACAGATAAACATGAGAGGTTTTCTGTTAATAAGTCATTATTTGGTATGCCAGTGTGTAAATATTCTGCATGAGAGTGTGGCGCTAATTTATACATCTGTGGAAAAAGCAGACGTCTGAACGTGGGAACCTTTTTGCCTTATTCTCTTAGGTTTCAACACTTGTACATTTAATAATTTGCACAATAATGACTGTTTCTTATGCAAATCTATCATCTAGCCCCAGACGACTCACTTTTGTGGTACTATTACAGTGCTTTTGTTTACTGAAATCTCTTCTGATTGCAGACTTTGGTATCTTGACAAAGATGAGCCAAATGTGTGCGACTGATCTATTCTAAGCTCTTTGTAACATTTTAAGGTGAGTATTTTTTGCTCCGGCTTGTGGCTCGGCGAGGGAAAAGTCTAACTTTAGACTGACGTTGAGGTCGCTGTGTCGCACCAGGAGTCACACCTTCAATTAACCAATCCCTGATCTCCTAAATGAGGTCAGCACTGTGGCGGAGGTCCACTGGGAGACCAGTCTAAAATGAACGCACTCAGTCTTATCCTGTTACTCTCACTGTTCTTTCTTAAGCTTTCTGGATATTCTTAAATACACTATGATATGCCCTAAATTTGCACATATTCCTGAGCAGCTGAAGCAGCTGAGCTCTGGAGAATTTGTCTTTTTTTTTTTTTTTTTTTTTTTTAAAGAAGGCTCACCAAGGCTGCATTTATTTGATCAAAAATGCAGTAAAAACAACAAAATTGTGAAATATAATTACAATTCAAAATAACTGTTTTCTATTTGAACATATTTTAAAATGTAATTTATTCCTGTGATGCAAAGCTGAATTTTCAGCATCATTACTCCACTCTTTAGTGTCACATGATCCTTCAGAAATCGGTCTAATTTGCTGATTTGATGCTCAGAAAACATTCTTATTATCATCAGTGTTGAAAACAGCTGCTTAATATTTTTGTGGAAACTGTGCTACCATTTTTCAGGATTATTTGATGAATAGAAAGTTCAGAAGAACAGCATTTACTTGAAATGGAAATCTTTTGTAACATTTATGAAGGTCTGTCACTTTACTGTCACTTTTGATCAATCTGATGTGTCCTTGCTGAATAAAAGTATTAATTTACACACACACTTTCACTCACACACACACACACACACACACACACACATACACATATATATATACAGGTCCTTCTCAAAAAATTAGCATATTGTGATAAAGTTCATTATTTTCTGTAATGTACTGATAAACATTAGACTTTCATATATTTTAGATTCATTACACACAACTGAAGAAGTTCCAAGCCTTTTATTGTTTTAATATTGATGATTTTGGCATACAGCTCATGAAAACCCAAAATTCCTATCTCAAAAAATTAGCATATCATGAAAAGGTTCTCTAAACGAGCTATTAACCTAATCATCTGAATCAACTAATTAACTCTAAACACCTGCAAAAGATTCCTGAGGCTTTTAAAAACTCCCAGCCTGGTTCATTACTCAAAACCGCAATCATGGGTAAGACTGCCGACCTGACTGCTGTCCAGAAGGCCATCATTGAGCACCCTCAAGCAGAGGGTAAGACACAGAAAGAAATTTCTGAACGAATAGGCTGTTCCCCAGAGTGCTGTATCAAGGCACCTCAGTGGGAAGTCTGTGGGAAGGAAAAAGTGTGGCAGAAAACGCTGCACAACGAAGAGGTGACTGGACCTCTGAGGAAGATTGTGGAGAAGGACCGATTCCAGACCTTGGGGGACCTGCGGAAGCAGTGGACTGAGTCTGGAGTAGAAACATCCAGAGCCACCGTGTACAGGAAATGGGCTACAGGTGCCGCATTCCCCAGGTCAAGCCACTTTTGAACCAGAAACAGCGGCAGAAGCGCCTGACCTGGGCTACAGAGAAGCAGCACTGGACTTTGCAAATTTTGCATGTCATTCGGAAATCAAGGTGCCAGAGTCTGGAGGAGAGACTGGAGAGGAAATGCCAAAATGCCTGAAGTCCAGTGTCAAGTACCCACAGTCAGTGATGGTCTGGGGTGCCATGTCAGCTGCTGGTGTTGGTCCACTGTGTTTTATCAAGGGCAGGGTCAATGCAGCTAGCTATCAGGAGATTGGAGCACTTCATGCTTCCATCTGCTGAAAAGCTTTATGGAGATGATTTCATTTTTCAGCACGACCTGGCACCTGCTCACAGTGCCAAAACCACTGGTAAATGGTTTACTGACCATGGTATTACTGTGCTCAATTGGCCTGCCAACTCTCCTGACCTGAACCCCATAGAGAATCTGTGGGATATTGTGAAGAGAAAGTTGAGAGGACGCAAGACCCAACACTCTGGATGAGCTTAAGGCCGCTCATCGAAGCATCCTGGGCCTCCATAACACCTCAAAGCAGTGCCACAGGCTGATTTGCCTGCCATGCCACGCCGCATTGAAGCAGTCATTTCTGCAAAAGGATTCCCGACCAAGTATTGAGTGCATAACTGAACATAATTATTTGAAGGTTGACTTTTTTTTTTTTTTTTTTTTTTTTTTTTTATTAAAAACACTTTTCTTTTATTGGTCGGATGAAATATGCTAATTTTTTTGAGATAGGAATTTTGGGTTTTCATGAGCTGTATGCCAAAATCATCAATATTAAAACAATAAAAGGCTTGGAACTTCTTCAGTTGTGTGTAATGAATCTAAAATATATGAAAGTCTAATGTTTATCAGTACATTACAGAAAATAATGAACTTTATCACAATATGCTAATTTTTTTGAGAAGGACCTGTATATTATGCAGCACATGTAGACTCATTCTCTTTCTGTCTCTGTTGCAGAGGTCAATCAGTTCAGTTCATTCAGTCAGCAGAAAAGGAGAGGGGGAGCATGTTCCTTTGCTTTTCACTGAATAGCGGTTTTCAGTTACAGTATCTCTGCTTTGTCATCTCAGAAATCCGCTTGATCTCAAGGGACGCTTGCACCTAAAGGGCAAAATAATAGAAGTCACAACAGCTGATATGAACTCGCAACTTCAATCTGGCGGCCAGTAGGATTTCATGTCTTCACCCTGTGGGGAGTAGAAAATTTTCCCAAGTCCTTTTTGTCTGATAGAGTTCCAGAGGTTAAGGATACTGCCTCTGAGTCAGTACTAACTGTGATTCGGTCCCCCACTGAATCGAGATTAGTTTTGATTTGTCCTCCGAGATATAATTAGCCTTATTATCCTGTAGTCTGACCCCCCACTCTCACAGAACCAGTGGCAATGATTCACATGCACCAAGGGATAAATGAATTCGGTTCCTTTCTAGCTGAATCAAATGCATGTTTAAAGGGATCGTTCACTTGGTGTGTTTTGTCCTTAGAATGAAGGTTTTTCAAAAGGTTTTTTTTTTCCTCCACTGTCTCCACTGAACTGTCTTTTTAATATGGAAGCTTGTTTACACAATTGGAATAAAAAAGGTAAAATTCCAACTTTTTTCAACAATTCTGACATTTATTATTGCAATAATTAGATTATATGTCACAATTCTGCCTTTTTTTAGAATTGCAAGATAGGACGTCATAATTGTGAAAATTGTGAGACATAAACTTACAATTTTGCGAAAAAAAAAAAAAAAATCAGAATTTTGAGGGGGGAAAAAAGGGTTGTAAATTACCTCTTTTATTTTTTTTCCATGGCAGAACCAAAAAAAAAAACCCCCTCTGAGTTATAAACTCAGAATTCTGAGAAAAAGTCAGAATTCAAAGTTTATATCTTATAATTCTGAGATTATATTCTCGTATGTCTCATAAAACAGAATTGTGAGATATAAACTAACAAAAAGTCACAATTACCTTTATTATATTTTTTACTTTTTTCTGTGGCAGAAACAGGCTTCCAGTGATTAATATTAATATTGATGACTTCTAATCTGAATATTTTGAGCACATGCATTTACATGCTCAGGAATATTCCATCATATACAAGCAAATAACAACCGCAATGTTCTCTAGAGACCAAGAACCAACCAGAATCCTCGTCATTTGTGCCAGACCAATCAGACGCACCAATCCTGGGGGTGCACCGCGATTCTGAAGGTCATTTTGCTCCTTGCAAAAACAGACAAGGCACAAACATGTACTGTACTGCTCAAAGCCACTGATTTCTGGGATAGCCAGAAGACAAAAATGGTCATGGTGTGGAATGAAGTGACTTAATTAGGCCGAACAGTCCTTTAATACCCACAGGGCTCTGGGCAATTACAGTAAGAGGCCATTATTACAGTATTACTCTGTGTGTGTGTGTGTGTGTGTGTGTGTGTGTGTGTGTGTGTGACTGCATGTATAGCTCATTACTTTCATTTACGTCCTGTACGACCATGAGATGTAAGTGCTCTCTCTCTTTCATTCTGCAGTTCTCTATGAGGCACTCAGCGCACTGTTTTTGCCCCAGGCTCAGGCTGGTCACTAGAATGTAAAGTAACTGTGTGTATGAGTGTGTGTGTGTGTGTGTGTGTTTGTGTAGATTTATGTCGCTATATATGAACCGCTGTAAGAAGCAGAGTGCTCTACTGCCCTTGATACTGATACAGGACCTCTCTGTCTTAGCTGTAAAAATGGCAGAGAAAATGAAATTTTTTTTGCGGCTAAACACATGCACACTGTTTATCTTCAGAAAACAGTTGTGCTGGTGTCTATATGCTAAATAGACCCGACTTACACTTTGCAGAAAGCTCTTGGAGTGCCTGTCATTCATAAAATACTATGATTTATTCAATAGTATAATAAAAGTCATGTGTAAAAGACTTGTGTGCTAATTTTCAAGTCTATCTTCTGAAGTTGTATGATAGATTTGTGTGAGAACTGAAAAGATTCACTGAAAAGATTTGCTTTAACTCTACTTAATTTGTTCTTGAGAGGAAGTAATGATGTTCAATTTGTGAATGAATCTTTGTTTTTAGTCTAATCTTCTTAATGTACTGCTTGATTAACAAAACCTGTCTGTTCTCAACTCACTGACTCAAGGATCCAGTCCCAGTAACGTCTGATTTGTGAATAAATCATTTGTTTTATGAACCAGATTCACAAAACCTGTCTGAGTGATTCAGACCAATAGGACTAAACTGATTCTAAATTTCAATTCACTGACTCAGTTCACAGCTCCTCTCTCATGGCCTCATGGGATGATGACTACTGAATGACTATTATTTCTGGATTCTCGTTTGAAGGAGTTGGTCACCTGGAAACTTTTTACCTACTGTTTTATGAATGCTATGAATTTGCACATACTACTTTCTGCACATACAGTTTTTCGCTTACAATATATTAGAGAAGTGTGTGATTTCATGCAACCACAGCCACATGTCCATTCTTTTAAGTCAAATATTTTCAATAATTCACAAAACCGACTTATTCCCAAATAGGGCTAAATCAGTTCTAAATTTCAAATTTCTAACTCAATGATCCAATCACATCAATGTCTAATTTGCGAATGAGTCATTCTTTTGTGTCAAATCTTTTGAGTTAACCATTCAAAATAGCAAAACCTGTATAAATGATCTGTTCTCAAATCGAACTGAATCCGTTTTAACTCACTAACTTAATGATCCATTGACAGCAATGTCTGATTTGTAAATTAATCATTCTTTTGAGTTAAATCTTTTTATGAACCTGTTGATTCACAAAACCTGTCTGAATAATTAATTTGCAAATAGATCTGTTCACAACTTCAATTTACTGACTCAACAATTCAATCACAGTGACTATCCGATTTGTGAATTAGTTGACCTTTGAGGCAGATCTTTTCAATGAACCATTCAGTTCACAAATCGGACTGAATCTGTTCTCAGTTTTAACTCACTGAATTAATGATCCAATTACAGCAGTGTCTGGTTTGTAAATGAATTATTCTTTTTAGTCGAATCCTTCTATAAACTGGTTGATTCACAAAACCTGTCTGAATTATTCTTTTGCATACAGAATCTGCAAATCAGAATCTGTGAATGTATTCTCAATTTCAATTTACTGACTCGACTATCCAAACACAGCTGTTGTCTGATTTGAAAATGATTTGTTCTTTTGAGTCTTTCACCATTTAGTTCACAAAACCAGTCTGAATGATGTTCGCAAATCAGATTGAATATGTTCTTAATTTCAACTCACTGACTTAATGATCCAGTCACAGCAGTGTCTGATTTCTGAATGAATCATTTGAGTCAGAATTTTTCAGAAAATGTGTCTGAATGATTTACAAATCCTGTCTGAATGATTCATTCACAAATTAGACTGAATTGGTTCTCAATGTCTACTCGCCGACTCAATGATCCGTTCACAGTGGGCAGCGGCTCACTCGCAGGAAGATTATCAGTGAATAAAATTAATTTTGCTCTGTTCATCACACAAAGTTCTCATATGACTTCAGAAGACTTGGAATGTAACTTTATAGCTGCATGAGCGACTTTATGGTGCATTTGCAAGCTTTTTGGAACTTGAAAGCTTTAGTCCACATTCATTATTGGCATGGAAAAGAGCATCCAGCACTTGAGAATTTCTCGTTTTGTGTTCATGACGAGTGTGTGTAAATGCTCCTAATATTTTTGGACGAACCATTCAATTCCAGAGGTTTTCTCTAATAATCAGCACCGAAATGGCCAAAACATCTGCAGATCCCATCTGGGGCTGCTAATTACACTTCCTTTAAGCTCATGTTGTGGTTATTATTGCTGAATTGTTGTGTTTTCGTGTTGATGCGTGTGTCTAACACTGAAAATTTGCTGACTGCAGAGAGACTCCTCAACTAATTCTATTTTCAAGGATTCTTAAACAGCGAACAACAATCCCCTCTAGCACACACACACATACACACTCGTACTCTTACACACACACACACACACACACACTGCGCCAGACACGAGGAGAATACTGATTTCGTGTTGGTCCTCTTTTTTCACGGTATAAGCTGTGGACATGACAAGAATGGAAATAGAGAGGAAAAGAGAGAGCGAGCAAGCTGCCTGTTGGGTTGCAGAGAAACAAGGTGGTAGAGGAAGAGTAGAGGGCGGGAGAAATGAATGAACGAACAAGAATGGAGGTGAGGAGTGTGTGAATTAAAGAAATTAATAGCTTAAGATGGCACAAAGAGAGATGAATTAGCAGAGCAATGAAAATTAGTTTGAAAGAGATCTTCATTGCACAAACAAGCCACATCTAGTTCTGAAGTGGGACGTTTCAGTGATAACTTGCCCTCAAAACCAGTTCAGTCCTGTTAAAGACCAGTCCAGTTCTGGGTTAGTTGGTTCTGAGGTTTATTGCGACAATAAGGGTCGGACTTACTAACAATTAAATTAAAGCACTGTCAAGTTAAATTAGTATTGTCAAGGAATTACTAAAGACTTGCAGTGAAGAATTAGCGCTGAAAAGGCATGGACACATTTATTTTTGTGCCTGACCTTATTGAAAATTAATTTGTAGGAGTTTCCCTTTCAGACGCAAAATTTATGGGAGGAGGGTATTAAAATGAATCACGCACGTGTAATGTGATTTACTAACGTCTGCGCTTGTCAAATTACTGGTACAGTGGATATAAAAAGTATACACACCCCTGTTAAAATGCCAGGTTTCTGTGATGTAAAAAAATAAGACCAAGATAAATCATTTCAGAACTTTTTCCACCTTTAATGTAAACTATAACCTGTACAACTAAATTAAAAAACAAACTGAAATCTTTTAGGAAAGGTGGAGTAAAAATTAAAAAACTAAAATAATGTGGTTCCATAAGTGTGCACACCATTAAACTAATACTTTGTTGAAGCACCTTTAGATTTTTATTACACCACTCAGTCTTTTTGGGTATGAGTCTATCAGCATGACACATCTTGACTTTACAATATTTGCCCACTCTTCTTTGCAAAAATGCTCCAAATCTGTCAGATTGTGAGGGCATCTCCTGTGCACAGCCCTCTTCAGATCACCCCACAGGTTTTCAATCGGCTTCAGGTCTGGGCTCTGGCTGGGCCATTCTAAAACTTTATCTTCTTCTGTAGTCATTCTTTGTTGATTTGGATGTATAGTTGTTGTCTTGCTGAAAGATATTTGAAGTTCCTCTTCATCTTCAGCTTGAAGAAGCCTGAAGGTTTTGTGCCAATATTGACTGGTATTTGGAACTGTTCATGATTCCCTCCACCTTGACTAAGGCCCCAGTTCCAGCTGAAGAAAAACAGCCCCAAAGCATGATGCTGCCACCACCATGCTTCACTGTGGGTATGGTGTTCCTTTGGTGATGTGCAGTGTTGTTTTTGTGCCAAACATACCTTTTGGAATTATGACCAAAAAGTTCAACCTTGGTTTCATCAGACCATAACACATTTTCCCACATGCTTTTGGGAGACTTATAATGTGTTTTTGCAAAATTTAGCCGGGCTTGGATTTTTTTCTTGCCACCCTATTCCATAGCCCGGACATATGAAGAATATGGGAGACTGTTGTCACATGTACTACACCGCCAGTACTTGCCAGAAATTCCTGCAGCTCCTTTAATGTTGCTGTAGGCCTCTTGGCAGCCTCCCTGACCAGTTTTCTTCTCATCTTTTCATCAATTTTGGAGGGACATCCAGTGCTTGGTAATATCACTGTTGTGCCATATTTTCTCCACTTGATGATGACAGTCTTCACTGTGTTCCATGGTATATCTGATGCCTTGGAAATTCTTTTGTACACTTCTCCTGACTGATACCTTTTAACAATGAGATCCCTCTAATGCTTTGGAAGCTCTCTGCGGACCATGGCTTTTGCTGAAAGATGCGACTAAGAAAATGTCAGCAAAAAACTACTAGAACAGCTAAACTTTATTTGGGTTTAACCAGAGGCACTTTAAATGATGCCAGGTGTGTACTGACTCCTATTTAACATGAGTTTGAATATGATTGCTTAATTCTGAACACACCCCACATCCTTAGTTATAAGAGGGTGTGCACACTTATGCAATCACATTATTTTAGTTTTTTATTTTTACTCCGCCTTTCCTAAAAGATTTCAATTTATTTTTTAATTTAGTTGTACAGGTTATAGTTTACATTAAAGGTGGAAAAAGTTCTGAAATGATTTATCTTGGTCTCATTTTTTTACATCACAGAAACCTGGCATTTTAACAGGGGTGTGTAGACTTTTTATATCCACTGTATTTGCGCCATTATTTATCGCCCCAAAAAAGCACGTCTTAAAGCATGCGTAATTTGCACTGCTCTTGGTAGATTGCGGTGGTTATTATGGAAATGATCTGGCTGTGTCTGTGTTCTTTAATGTGCACATTGTCAGTAAATCACACGCAGAATTTTCCCCTCCGATCTGTGCTTTTATGGAATTGCGCTATAACGCTATTTACCCTGTTTAGTAAATCTGGCCGTAAGTGTTTTTTAAACCTCAACGTTCTTCCGTTTGAGGAAAAAACAGCGAAATAATCCTGTTATCATACATACAATGTATGATATATGTTTTTCAAAGTTTCATTCATAAAAAGTTTACCTTTGACCCTGATTCTGACAGTCATTGGTTGTTGGCCGCAATTATTTGCTGCAGTCGAGAGCAACAGCCATTATGCTTATAATAATGAGAGTTATGTGTGTACATGTATTGATCTGAAGTGCTAACAGACACATAAATCCCCCTCTTAATGAGCAGAAAGCTTTGGTAAAGCCTTCTGTGTCCAAGAGATGTTTGTAATTGCCAATTATTTACTGTTATTGCTGTAATTAAAAGGGGTGAGTGTATTTGCCAGCACAGATAGCTGAGTAACCTCATCAGTGGTTCCTGTTCTCAATAAAATACCAAAGCGTCAAAGTCAATAGATACAAATGGGCGCGTAAACACGTTATGTAAAAATATAAATGAATCTGATGTTTCAAAAAGCACTATTCCTCACAGATCCAAAACTCTGAAGGATCCACTAATGACTTTGGCAGCAAACCCAGAATCTGTTTTGCAAGGAATCAACATTTGTTACATACTGTCTGCCAACAACCAGAGCCTGTTTTCCGAGAGTCACTTCAATCAAATCACCATTAAACATCTGCACGGGAGTCGTGCCGTAAACTGAAGATCATTTTCTCCACCATTTAATCGCACAAAATCTTTGGACTGATATTACGGCTGAACAAAAGTGATTAGCTCGCATTCGGATGGCCACAGCAGCTGGCACAAACACATTAGTGGTAAATTTATGTTTGTATGCTCCTCTTGACTTCCTTGTAGATTGAAATTAAATTACTTAATTTCTTTGTTTATTGCTTTCTTTCTGTTATGAATGTGATTATTAGTAGCATATGTTGTAGCTCTTCAAAAATTTACAATGGTAACTATAGTTTCTACATTATTCCTAGAGTTTTTGTTACTAATAATATTATGTACTCATATTAATTTTGGCATTTTTTAAAATTATGTATCATACCATTTTTATTAAATGTATTCATTTTATATGTCAGGATTTGTTAAAGACGCGCAGTGAAGAATTAGCGCTGAAAAGGCGTGGACACAGTTAGTTTTGCGCTTGACCTTATTGAATATGCATTTGTAGGAGTTTCCCTTTCAGACACAATTTATGGGAGGTGAGTATTAAAATGAATCACGCAACGCGATTTACTAATGTTTGTGCTCGTCAAATTACTGGTATTTGCGCCATTATTTAACTCCCCCAAAAAAAGCATGTCTTAAAGCAGGCGGTAATTTGCACTGCTCTTGGTAGATGAGGTCATTATGGAAATGATCTGGCTGTGTCTGTGTTCTTTAATGTGCGCATTGTCAGTAAATCACACACAGAATTTTCCCCTTCCATTGGCGCTTTTATGGAATTTGCGTTCTAATTCTAATTTGCCCTGTTAAGTAAATCTGGCCCTTAAGATAAATTCTCAATTTGATTTCTATTTAATCTCAATTAAGTATCAGATTGTCTCATTTCTGTCTACTAAGATTAAATTAATGTGGATATGATAATGGCGATCATATAGACTTGGAAGAAGTTCATGAGAAATGAGTTCATTTTAAGACCCCTGAACTTCTGACCAGACTTTGGTTTCATGGCAGACCTGAGCATGGATGAGACTTCATTGAGATCATTTCTGAGACAAGAAGACTTTTTTCTCAGTAAAAAAATCTGAGAAGTAAGCAACTTAAGCTTAATTATCAATATTATCTCCATTTAAACTCACAGATATCTTTGAGAAACAAATTAAAGCGATCCCATTTATGATTTGTTTTCTTCCTGTGAGCTCTTGACTTCTATAGCTTCATATTTTTACAATTTCATTGCTAGATGTGACAGAGAAAGAGCGCATCTCAGAGAACTGATGCCAGTGACAGTATACTAAAATCTCCCAGCATGCTCTCTGGCAGCGAGCCACAAGCCTTCCCTGGTGTCTGATCTCAGATCAGTTTTTTGCGCCCTGCTGCTTGCCTTCACACCAAGCAGACTAGAGGACTTTTTAGTCCCTTTCTTCCAGGCCTGAATGCCTTTCTTCATTAATCTGTCCATCTTTTCTTTTGCTTTTTCCTCTGCTCTTGCTCTTTTCTTAACTCTTTTCTTGACTTCTCCTTTACTTTTCTCAAGGCTGCCTATATTCATTACTTCACCTTCCTCTGTTGTTCTCTAGTTAATGGAATAGTGTGACTGTGATTGGCAGTGTTTGTTGGAGCGACCGAACAAAGTGGTGTTTTAGGTGGTGTATTTCAGTTGACTTCTGTTTAGCAGAAAGTACGCGTATGCTAACGTGGGTGTGTGGACGTCAGGCCTTGAATAAAGATTTTAGCAGAAGGATAAAGGTTTCTTTAAGATGAATACGTCTGTTTTTGATGCTGAAATCTTTTTATCTGTTCTTACCTGCATCTCTCTCTCACTTCCAATGTCTGTATCTGTGATTCACTTTTCAACTTCACTGTTAACGCACTAAAATCGCACACCAGCTGTTTAAACTAATAACACAAATTGCTCAGAAAAGATGAACTTGGTAGTATTTTTTTGCAGATTATATTTGGATTGATATTTTGTTATCTAATGCAGTGATTTTCAAAACAGGGATGCGTGGTACCAGATTAATTATATTAATTAGATATATCAGTTATGTCAATTAGATTTTTGCTTTTAGTGGTAGCATCCACTATTGGTTTTAATCTCAAAATGAATGTTCATTTTTCATACGCTACATTGTTTCAGTGCTTAAATTCACTTGTAACCTTCGAAAATGATTGATTTTAGTTTTTAGTGTATTATTTTACATGTATTTAAATATCCATTTTCACTTATGTTCAGAATATGGATGTACTATGGCCAGTATTGAATATTTAGTTGTGCATGATCACTTCCCCTATTTTTTATATATTATTTATATATTACTCATGTTTTTTTTATAAATAATTTAATAACACTGTTTAATGTTATGTTCATCAAATCTTAAATTGAATATCCATCTTTCATACTTTACATTATAATGGTGTGATGCTTAAATTCACTTTTAAAAAAATGTCTGATTTTAGTTTTTAGTTTTCTGAATTTATTTAGACAAAATTGAATAGAATTTTAATATTGGCCGTTTATCAGCTAGTGAGCATAACATGATCATAATTATCTGCTTATCAGAAATGTAATATTGTTGATCCCCAATTCCTTAAGTGTCCAAATATTTTTTACGTGTTTTATTTTTAGGTATTTCTCCTCAGCTTGAAGTGTTTTTGACACACTTAATGTCACCTGTAATATCACCAAAGGTCAAATCATTGATCTTCTGACTCAAACACATATGCACACACACATAAGATGGTGGTCAGGTATTACAAACGCGTTTTTGAAGCGCGATCTTCAATGCACCAGGTCTAGTTCTAGTTTTGAACTTCTGAGTCCAGCAACAGAAGACAAGCTGAACTCAAAGGTCAGTGTCACAGAAAAGTGTGGTTGTGTGTGTACAGGTGATTTATGTGTGTGTGAGTGGAATTCGATACACTCAAGCTCTCCAGGTTACGAGTTACAAGAATATTTTAAAATTAATACTAAAATTGAAAGAAAATCCTTTTTGATTTGTCCTTCAATTGAACAGGAGATGCATTTAGAGTTGTTTTGGGCTGCATAAAAGTTATGCTAAACCAATTACATGACTTTGTTATCTGAGCTTTAAAGTCGTCAAAATCATCCATTTGAGGTGGTTGTGTTGTGATTTTTGTGCGTGTGTTAAGAGTTCTTAGTGTGACGCATGAATAGACATACAACAGCATGAATGGACAAATGAAAGGATAAATGGAGTGTGTGTGAATGGCAGAGCTAGTTGGAGGCATATTGCCCTGAGGCAGTGATGCATTGTGGGAGTCCTGCAGCATGCAATGAGACTCATGCAAGACTGAGCTTGAGAAAGAGGAAACTGGCAAAGCTATCACTCCTGTCGACGCATTAGGCACATTTATATATACACACATCTTTCATTTGCCCAAAACCATTTCCTCTTTGTCTTCTGCTTCTTGAAGTTTATTGCCTGTTTCTCGCAAGGGGTCAAGTTTCAGCTCTTTGGCCTGGTCCAAGATGTCATAACTACACCATCTTAACACAAAAACAGTCATTCAGAAGTTGCTTTGTTGTTAAGAATATTTAATTGACATTCATAAATACATTTTTGAAGGCTTTTAAAAGTGTGAAGTCAAAGTTTGGGGATGTGAATGTTCCTGTGGTGCCATCAACCAATCAGGAGTGTGTTTCCCAAAAGCATTGTTAAAGCTGAAATATGCTACATGATTTTTGCCCGACACTAGTTACCAAAGTCGACGCTAATTACCAAAACTCAGAGCCAGTTGACAGATTTCATAGAAAATCACGTAGTGCATGATGGTCACATACTCTGATTTTTTAGCTTCAGACTTTGATTCCATCCAGTCGGAGGAGATTAAACATATTTGATATTTTCAGCCAATTTTAGAACGTTTACCCCCGGTTTCACAGACAAGGCTTAAGCCTAGTCCTAGACTAAAATGTAAGTCTGAGCTGTTTCAACTGAAAGAAACTTGCACTGACTGATTTTAAAAGATATCAGTGCCTTTGTTTTGTCTCAAGATGCACACCAGTAATGTTTTTTTTTCTAAGCATGTTTATAAAAATGTCCTAATTAAACTATGGCTTAATCCTGGCTTAGTTTAAGCTGTGTCTGTGAAACCGGGCCATTGTTTCCGTTTGTCACGCGTCTTTGTTGTGATCGGAACTACTTTAAAGTCTGCTAGTGTGTGATCCTCAGTCGTGCAGTGTATGATAGCCAGTTTTTCCTCTGTGACTATTACAAAGTCAGTAAGTGTATGATGCCCAGTGTTTTTTAATCTCTTCAGAGATGTCATGTAGTAGTCATGTAGTGTACTCTAGCCTTTAGCCAACTGTGGTTGCATGTTCCATTGATACTGACATAGTCAGATTTGCAAGATATAAAGTCAGAATTGCAAAGAAAATTGAGATTTAAACTCAGAATTCAGAGAAAATAAGTCAACATTGCAAGATGTAAAATTTAGAATTCTGAGGGGGGAAAGGCCAGAATTGCAAGATGTAAACTGGCAATTCTGAAATAAACAGTCCGAGTTGTGAGACTCACAGTTGCAAGAAAAAAGTCTGAATTGTGAGATGATAACTCAATTACCTTTTTATTTTTTATTCTGTGGCAGAAACAATCTCCCATATAGCTAAGCAGTGAGTTATGTTGTTGTACGGGAAACACGCCCAGGACGTTTCGTTTCCTATGGTTCCAAAATGATGAGTCATATGACATTTACAGCTTGGGTGATTGGCTCAAAAATTTATGTGGACCAATGCAAACTTCCTTTCCAGGAAGTCCTGCACTAGCCAAGCAACTCCCATAGAGACAACTGGATATGATAACAGTTTCTCCAGGTATTATAGACCTTCTTGGTGCAAACACACCTTGTAGCCCAAAGATATTTAATCTTTTTTGTTCTTCCTTTTCTTTAAGACCAAAAATATAGCCTGTTTCTCTTTCTCCTCTCAGTCTCTTTCACTGGAGAGGAAGGTTTGTTCTTCTCCTGAGCCCTTATCTCTAAACACACATACACACATTCAGGAAAATGCTCTGTCCTACTCAAAAATGTTCTGTAATTGCTCACACAAAACTAGTTATGAATTTCTAAATTTGACCATCACTTTGTCCTCAAGTCATTTATTTTTGTTGGATGTGCTCTCATTCCATGGACCTCCTGCTCAGGGTTGTTTCATTATGTGCATGAAATTCAGGCCTTTCTTTCAAATCCATTTTATTGTGTCTTTATTTTTACCGTCCTGAGAAAACCACATCCCTTGTTCCATGTCACCTCTCCTCCTCCCTCCATCCATAATTGATGTGAGAACATTCCTCTGTTTCTCAAACTTGTGCTCTGCAGCAGCAGCAATGTGGAAAAATGACTCACTGATTCAACTCAGCAGTGGTTTATCTTGCCATCCTAGATGTTTAAAGTGGATGCATTTAAATAATTTTACATTTAAAATATATATATATATATATATAAATAATGCATGACTCTAAACATATAGAATATTTTGCAACATGAAAGAAATTGCAATTTGTAATATTTTATATTGTAATTTACTATAAAAAACCATCTTTTTGATATATAAAAATGGATTTGTGATACCTAAACCTATCTATCTATCTATCTATCTATCTATTTTAGTGAAAAACCTTTAAGAATATTTAATAAGAGGTTGAAGGGTACAAAAGTGTAAACTATGCATTTTCATCAAGGTCCTTGATTCTTAATACACATTATTGAAGATTTTTTTCTATGAACATTGTGCACTGACCTTTTATTTTTCTGTATCCAATTTATTTAGAGCTTATGCACTGAAGTAACATGGAAATATAAGCTTTTCAGTGTTTAGGGCAGACATCTCAGATGAATATCTTTAGTTTTTTCATGCTAGCAGTCCAACAATTTTAGAATTAGCCATTTTTTCCATTTCCAGCCAAGTATTTTTGGACTGATTAAAAGGTTTTCAGGAGTGAAAAGTACAGTATGTTCAAACTCCTTCAAAAGATCAAGAAAAATCTATTTCTGATGTAACCCCTAAAATGGCTTCAGTGTTAGACTTTAGCACAAATATAACAGTTTCACATGTGCGTCCACAGCAAAAAGCTTAACACCAGATGGTCTGTTTATTTTCTCACACACACTCACACACACACACACACACACACGCACACATGCTAACAGCCACTAAGTTGACCAGCAACTGTGTTTTGGGTTTGAGTGTCCTGGTTTAGCAGAAGGCATTCCAGACCTCTTAGAGTCCTGTAAGAGATCCACAATCTGTCTGACAAGGACAGAACGCCGTCTGCGCATGGACACACCTGAATCAAGCTGTGCTTTCTATTCCTGAGTGGATAAATTGGAGCAGTTCGGAACATTGTGGCACAGATCAATGAACTTGCCTCTAATGTTAATGCAACGTCAGTGCAACACTTGATACAGGAGTTAGGAGTTAAGCTTAGTATCTAAAGGGACCCTGAAAAGGTAATTGGACACAAAAAACAGATAGTCCACCCAAAAAATGAGAATGTCATCATCATTTACTCACCCTCATGACTTACTTTCTTCTGCAGAACACAAAAGAAAATATTTTGGAAAAATGTCCCAGGGTTTTTTGTCCACGCAATGTTATTTGCACCCCAAGTCATAGAGGTTTGGAACAACATGAGAGTGAGTAAATGATGACAGAATACTTTCACTTTCACAGTTAATTTTGCATAATAGATTATTTGTTTTACCATCTGAAGCCATAGAATTCTTTCAGTGAAATGTTTTGTGATCTTTCTTTAAAATAATGGCATTTATGCATTTTAAAGGCCCCATGAAATCAGAATAGGATTTTTGTGACATTTAGTCCACGTCTTTTAACTTTGAAGCCATTTATAAGCTAGTGTACTCAAAAGTTGACGAAATTTGCTTTTAGCTGATACACATTTAAAAGTTATACAGCCTTTTGCTTCTGGGAAAACAGGCCAAAAATTTTGATGACTCATCCTACACATTCCTTCCCAAACTTCCTGTATTAATCTGTATTAATAGGAAATACAACTGTGCCTATCTATCATTATATGTGGTTTTTAAGGGGCTTTTCATGCTACAATAGCTCTATATACTAAAAATAAAGGTTTTTTTATTGGCATCCATGGTTCCATTTATCATCCATGGAACCTTTCCATTAAAAAAAAGGTTCTTTAGATTATTAAAATGTTCTTCTTTTAAAAACGATTCACTTAAAGGTTCTCCAATAACACAAAAATGGTTCTTCTATGGCACGATAGAGCAAATCTACTTGGTGAATGGCCTTGGGTTAACAGTTTCAAGTGTGAAAAGGCCAAAAGTGTGGCTTAGTACATTTTGGGGCCATATACTACAGGGAAGAAAGGAAGGGGAATAAAAAGAGACATTTTCTGACTCTCTCCTGTATTGATTCAGTAAAGCTAATGATAGAGACAGAGTGAGACAGAGGACAAGCACTGAAGAGTTTAAAAATCAAAAGGCTCGTTCCCCCGAGTCTAGTGCGGTTTGGATAATTATACATCATTAACAGCAGAGAAATGCACTGAAGGGTGTTAACCAGTCTTAACCGCAGGACTACAGACACGCACACACTGAGTTCTCCGTGAGCATCCGTGCCCCGCAGCCCATGTAATTGACGGTAATGACGATCTGACATTCCCGGCTCGTGGGATCCCGACCCTCACCTTGAGCAGAATTGGACTCCCGACCGCAATGCGGTTTCTCTGAACAGCATGAGTTTAACGACCTGACGCACAACTGAGGTTTAAAAGTGAGTTTTGTTTAAACACCAGGTGGAAGGAGTTGTCCAGGGCTGCTCGCACAGACTCTGAGATGACATCTAGATTAGATTAGGTCTAAATCTTTTCTTACAGAGCATTCATAGTATGGAGATTCAGCTGACTGCATGAAAACACTGGTGCAGTCAAAGGAAAATATATAAAAACATATTTGCAATGAGAAAATTGGTGTGACTAGTTTTGTATGATTTGACTTAGAAAAATAGTTTATATTCTTTAATTCCAAAGCCATGTTATTTTCTATTGTCTGTGGATAACAAAAAGACTTATTTAAGTGAATGTTACAGCTGCTCTTTTTGTGAAGAATAAAAAATTAATGATAACTTGGGCTGTTACAATTAAATTGTCATAAATGTGGTTCATTTGGTTTGTATCTATAAGTCCAAAACATTAAAAAAAAATAATAATAAAACATTATTTAAAGGACCAATGCAAGGTCGAATATGGCAAGATATTTGCTACTTTTTGATTAGTTTTAGATTACTTTTGACATAAATATATTACATTGTTATCAACATCATGAAGTGTGTGAGCTACATGTGAGTTTGGAGGAGGACAGTGAGTTTGTGAGCTGATAAAAAGCTGGAAGACTTTCCAAACATATAAAAGCGAGAGAATTTTAGAAAGGAAATTTTAAGAGAGAAAAAAAGAATTGCAGAATTAGGAAGATTATAATTTGCTGCCGTTGTTTGAATAATATGTAATCATGTAATCTATAAACAAGTAGCTGTAAATGTAATATAATCTAATTACAAGTGCTTAATTTTTGGAATCCAAACAGATTACATGTAATCAGTTACTACCCAGCACTATATATATATATATATATATGTGCGTGCGTGCGTGCGTGCGTGCGTGCGTGTGTGTGTGTGTGTGTGACCCTGGACCACAAAACCAGTCACAGATTTATACATTATCTGAAATCTGAATAAGCTTTCCATTGATGTATGGTTATGGTTGATATTGTTAGGATAGGACGATATTTGGCCGAGATACAATATCTGAAAATCTGGAATTTGAGGGTGCAAAAAAATCAAAATACTGAGAAAATCGCCTTTAAAGTTGTCCAAATGAAGTTGTTAGCAATGCATATTACTAATCAAAAATTAAGTTTTGATATATTTACGTTAATAAACGTACAAAATATCTTCATGGAACATGATCTTTACTTAATATCCTAATGATTTTTGGCATAAAAGAAAAATCGATCATTTTGACCCACACATTGTATTTTTGCTACAATATCTGTGCTACTTAAGACTGGTTTTGTTGTCCAGGGTCATATATATATATATATATATATACACACACACACACACACACACACACACACAGATGCATCTCAAAAAATTAGAATATTGTGAAAAAGTTCATTTTTTGCAACTTATTTCAAAAAGTGAAACTTTCATATATTTTAGATTCATTACATGTAAAGTAAAACATTTCAAAAGTTTTTTTTGTTTTAATTTTGATGATTAGAGCTTACAGCTCATGAAAGGCAAAAATCCAGTATCTCAAAATATTAGAATATTTCCTAAGATCAATCAAAAAAAGGATTTGAAAAACAGAAAAGTTCAAGTTCTTTAAAGTATGTTCATTTATGCACTCAATATTTGGTCAGGGCTCCTTTAGCACAAACTCCAGCATCAGTGAGGTGTGGCATGGCAGCGATCAGCCTGTGGCACTGCTGAGGCACTATTGGCCTTCTGCTCATCTGTATTGTTGGATCGACTGTTTCTCATCTTTCTCTTGAAAATATCCCATAGATTCCATATAGGGTTCAGGTCAGGCATGTTGGCTGGCCAATCAAGCACAGTAATATCATGGTCAGCAAACCACTTGGAAATGGTTTTGGCACAGTGGGCAGGTGCTAAAGTCCTGCTGGAAAAGGAAATCAGCATCTCCATAAAGCTTGTCAGCAGATAGAAGCATAAAGAGATACAAAATCTCCTGGTAGACGGCTGCGTTGACTTTGGACTTGATAAAACACAATGGACCAACACCAGCAGACGTCACGGCATCCTAAATCATTGCTGACTTCGGAAACTTCACACTGGACTTCAAGCAGCTTGGATTCTGTGCCTCTCCAGTCTTCCTCCAGACTCCAGAACTTGATTTCCACATGAAATGCAAAATTTACTTTTATCTGAATAGAGGACTTTGTACCACTGAGCAACAGTCCAGTTCTTTTTCTCCTCAGCCCAGGTAAGATGCTTCTGATGTTGTTTCTGTTTCAGAAGTGGCTTGATAGCCCTTTTCCTGAAGACATCTGAGCATGGTGACTCTTGATGCACTGACTCCAGCTTCAGTCCACTACTTGTGAAGCTCTCCCAAGTGTTTGAATCTGCTTTGCTTGACAGTATTCTCAAGCTTGCAGTCAGCCCTGTTGCTTGTGCATCTTTTCCTACCCAATTTCTTCCTTCCAGTCAACTTTGCATTTAATATGCACTCTGTGAACAGCCACCCCTTTCAGTAATGACCTTCTGTGACTTACCCTCTTTGTGGAGGGTGTCAATGATTGTCTTCTGGACCATTGCCAAGTCAGCAGTCTTCCCCATTATTGTGATTTCAAAGAACAAGAGATACCCGGAATTTATATTGTAGGGATGGTCATTTAATGAAACTCAAATGTAAATATTCTAATATTTTGAGATACTGGATTTTTGACTTTCATGAGCTGTAAGCTCTAATCATCAAAATTAAAACAAAAAAACTTTTGAAATTTTTTACTTTACATGTAATGAATCTAAAATATGTATGGAAGTTTCACTTTTTGAAATAAGTTACAAAAAAATGAAGTTTTTCACGATATTCTAATTTTTTGAGATGCACATGTGTATGTATATATATATATATATATATATATATATACACACACATACACCACAATATATTATGTTTATAGCATTTCATTTAATATTAATAGGGCTGACCTCTACTGAAGATTTTTCTGGTTGACTAGTAGTCGTTCATTTTAAGCATTAGTCGACTAATCACACGTTTATTAATAAACCATTTAAATCATAATAATGGGCATTTAATTGCCTGCATAGCCTAATAAGTGCTCAAGCATTCGTATAAAGCTTGCCACAGCACACCAGCAGAAATAATGATTATGAATGTGTCAGGGAAAAACAGTAAGGAGGCTGCATTAACATTTTAATAACTTATTGATAAACTAGTGTTTTCTGTGTTTTCGGCTTAAGAGATGAAGTCGGCGACACTGGCTCGTCATCTCTGCAGTAGTGGATGCGCCTGTTTCATTTGGATTACATAATCTGAGGTTATTTGTTTTCCATTTCAGTTGGTTAATTTAAAAGTAGAGATTTCGCTCTCTAATAGATATATTTTTCATATCCGTAAGGCAACACGAAGTTTCGAAGTTTTGCGCTCACAGAGACCGAGACGGCAGAAAGCGCATCCTGTTTGCTTTCATTATTTTACAAAAGCGCAATGTTTTGTTGTTATTGTGAGTGCACACAAATAAACATAGAGTCTTTACAGATTCGAAAGATGTATTACTCTTATCTGTATGACCAAAAATGACAGAGTATTTTAAGAGCAAGTGACCGCACCAGCGCCTCCATCTGTCCTGCAGTGAGCGCGCTGCTGTTCAGCTTCCACACTCCACACAGACACTTCAATAGAGCACATTTTTCTAGGTTAACATTAGATTGAGTGGCCATGTAAAGTTGCTACTACTTACATATTTCAGACGATAAGCCATATCTGAGGTTGATTAATGATAGGTGAGCCTTTGGATGTCCTGCCTGATGTACTGTATTACCACATAGAACAGCTATTAATGATCTGTCCGTCACAGACTGCGTGACTTCGCCTGTGGATTTTTTTTATTTTTTATTTATCTATATTAGTTTTTCTGCGACTAAACGACTAATAAACTTTTGGTCGACCAAGCCTCTTCTCGTCAACTAATGGTTAGGGGGCAGCCCAAAATATTAATAATATTATTTTTTTGTTAATAATAATAATATAGTAATTTAAATAATTTTAATTCATCCTGCAACCCACTTGGACGTTTGCCTAGTGGGCCCAGGCCACCTGATGGAGAGCCAATAATTTAGAGGAGACTTGAAGCCCCACTTAAAAAACAAATGATTTTTACTGTTTGTTTCATTTACTTAATTAAAATTAGCTACTGCAAAAATGATTCTTGAACATTTTGTCATAATATAATTTAATTATGTTCAATCCATTTAATTTTGTAAAATGGAAGTTAACTTAATCCATTTGTTTGGGACTTCATTAATAATGTTTGTTGCTGAAACTGAGAAGTGGATTTCTAGCTCCAAGCATGCCTTGTGTGGGACTGGATTGTTGAGGAAGATCAGAAAAGGATCTATTATATTGCAGCTTTTGTGGTGAAGAGTGGAGCTTGTCTGTAGTTTGAGGTCTGGTACAAGAAAATTGTGATGCATATTGCATTAACAACAAATAATGTGCTTTTTTACATTACATATAGACAGAAATTGGCATTTAGCATGCTAATGTGTTTTTTTTACTAGCTAGTAGTCACTACGCCACACCTCTGGTCTAACATTGTGGGAAGGAAAGGGACGTATTTGGGATTCATTGCACACCACAGGCTATGATGGATTGTAATGATGAACCTGATTCACTCTGTCGATTTCACTTTACTTCTTTGTCCTCTTCTTCAGCAGTGAGAGGAGCAAAAGGTGACAAAACCCAACAGCTTTATGAATTGAAAATTCCTAAGGTCTGCCGTTTCCTTTGGACAATCATTCTATCATCTTTCTCAGACTGCTTGACGGCCTTTTCTGATGGCTATCAACTGATGTGTCTGATATGAAGAGAAATGAGTTCTGGACGGTCTCTCTTTTTCTGTCATGAGTTTTGTTTTCACTCTCTGAATGCAGACTTTTAAATCAACCAGGTTTTTGGCTTTCTTCCATGAGTTCTCCTCTGAGGAGCAAATGATTAACTAAACCATAAGAGGTTTTCAATATTTCATAATAACTGTTCGTGGTGGAGTTTGCATGTCTTTTATCCTCCTGGGAAACAGTAATTCATTTTTGTTCACTGCAGAGCACATTTGTTTTTAGTGAATTTCTCTGAAAGCACATGCCGCAGTTCATTATCTGAATTGGTGCATCTTTAAAGAGGTAATTCTGGGCTTTTCCGAAATACCAGTTTTGTGGTTTGGCCATGATAACTTCCTCTCTTTAAAAATGCTGATATCATGATACATATTTGTGTGTATGTGTGTGTCGTGTGTGTGTGTGTGTGTGTGTGTAAAAGTAAAGATTTATAATATAACAAAAGGTTTCTATTTCTAATTAAAATGCTGTTGATTTAAACTTTAAAAATTTAGATCTGAAAGATCATGTGACACTGAAGACTGGAGTAATGATGTTGAAAATTCAGCTTTGTAAAATTCAGCTTATTAAAATAGAAAACAGTTATATTTCACAATGTTACTAATTTTACTGTATTTTTAATCAAAATGCAGCCTTGGTGAGCATAACAGACTTCTGTCAAAAACATTTCAAAAATCTTGCCGACCCTAAACATTTGAACAGTAGTATGTAAATATATAATATGAATATTTCAATTAAGTTTTTAAAGCACAGATTATTTTCTTTTCACAAAAAGGGGTTACAAAAATGAAATATGAAAAACACCTTTTGAGTACAGGCACAGCTAATTTGTATTCTAAACATTTTTATAAACATTTTTCAACATTTTTACAATGCTGCGAAGGACTTTAAGGACAAAATTGGTCTGACTATCTGTAATATATTGAGCTCTTTTATTTATTTATTCATTCATTTATTTTTGTCATGTGTTTCTCTAAACACTGAAAGACATTTCGTTGAGATCCAGAAGGTTAAACTGATTGTTGTTTCAGAGTAAAGTCCCTGATAGGCACTAAAGTGCCTTTTTACAAGCTTCCACTCTGTGTCTGTTCTCAGATTTTCCCATATAGCTACAAATATATTGTGTTTCCATCAGTCCATTCAGAGCGTTAATAGTCTCACACTGCCAGACTGCTGTGCCCTTTGTATTTGTGCACATGCGGCTATGTTTTAGTAAGCTGATGGATCACTGAGCATGCTCTCCTTCTGGGCTCAGCAGAAGATATGTCGTTCCTAATTTCTTATTCATGATCTTTGTCTTGTGTGTGCTTTAGACTGAGAAAAGTGTATTGTCATACTTGTTGGCCCTCTTCAACACGAGAGCCTGGAAAGTAGCATTGCGTGTTTCTCTTCGCTTGTGACCTAAAATGTTTGACTTATTTCCACATCTTCTTAACTGTCTTGCTTTTTTATTTAAGCAATAACACACAAGAAAAAAATGCTGTTGTACTGCTGTGCTTGCAGCAGAACAGTCATGCTATTAGTTTTATTAGTACAGCACACCTGAGAGTGTGATATTGTTTTTTTTATATTTTTCAGTGAACAATAAGTTAATATTGAGTTACATCTAGGGACCAGAATGGGACCAGCTAGCAACAGCACCCTAGCATCATGGATCCACTCATTTGTTTTCTCTAAAACTGTCCAGATCTAGTTAGTTTGTGAAGATTCTTGCAGATTGATGTAGTGTGTCCTCCAGTCTGCTAAGAGCATGACACAGCGTCTGTCGCCTCAGATGCTGCTGTACCTCTCAGCAAGACGTTTATTAGGTGTTTCTGGCACAGATGTTTACTTAATAGTACTGATGATGAAATAAAGCAACACAGTGTTCCTTTTAACATTATTTCAGAAGGGTTTTTCTAGATTTTCATGTAGAGCAGATGCTGCAGTGGCAATTATGCTGCATTTCATACATGGGCTCTCTTGAGAGTGTTGAAAACTTTATTTAAACAGATACTATGAAAGTTAATGTTTGACTCGTAATGAAATTTAAATGTTAGCCTTTAAAAGAAACCTATTATGCCCTTTTTTAAAAGATGTAATAAGTCTCAGGTGTCCCCAGAATGTGTCTGTGAAGTTTCAGCTCAAAATACCCCACAGATCATTTATTATATGGAAAGGAAAGGAAAGGGAAGTGGTGTGTGGCCAAGTATGGTGACCCATACTCAGAATTTGTGCTCTGCATTTAACCCATCCAAGTGCATGCATACACCCGGAGCAGTGGGCAGCCAATGCTGCAGCGCCCGGGGAGCAGTTGGGGGTTCAGTGCCTTGCTCAAGGGTCTCACCTCAGTCATGGTATTGAGGGTGGAGAGAGTGCTGGTTATTCACTCCCCCCACCTACAATCCCTGCCGGACCTGAGACTCGAACCCACGACCTTCGGGTTACAAGTCCAACTCTCTATCCATTAGGCCACAACTGCCCCTTATTAATATATCATTTTGAAAATGCCTATTTTAAGTGGAAGCAGAAACAGGCTGTTTTCGTGCATGGCTCTTAAAATGCAAATGAGCTGCTGCTCCCTGCCCCCTTTTCCAGAATAGGGCTGTGCCATTACAGCTTGTACCTCAGATACTCTGCTAAAAAACACATTTGATTTTGATTATCATGTCTGTCTATCACACTGAAGTCATGTGTTTTAAACCGTATTAGTTTAAACTTCTGATATACGATTTTCTGAGCGCACACATCTGAACCACGCGCACAGAAAACGGCTGTCACATGGCATGTGAGTACTGAACTAAGTTCCCTTTCATGTCTTATTGCACTTAAACTGTCAAATACACACAAGTTTGTTAAAAACACATGAGTTGCAAAAATAGTCAGTTATGTCTGTGAAGGTAAAGGTAAGCATGCTTTGCTCAAACTTTCGCCATGGCATTAGAACTGGCACACTGTTGTCGCTTACGAAAACACAATGGTGGCGCTGTGGGTAGAAACTTGCAGATTAAGTGGCGGTGATATTATAAGATCCCCTTTCTACGTCACATGGGAGTGAAATCAGAGCAGCTTGTTTTTTCTCAAGCTTGCAGAGAAAGTGTTACCAAAAAATTTACTGGATTGTTCTTTTTCACGTTTTCTGGGTTGGAAGATGCACCACTGGGGACCCGATTATAGCACTTAAACACGGAAAAAGTCATGATATGTCACTTTTAATGGGATTTTAATAAAGGTCTAAACTTATTTAAATTTAATTGGTTCAAAATCATTTGAGAAACAGCTATGCTTATCACTGATAATGTTATGTACAATTGTAGCATTTTAAATTAGCGTGATTTGTGTTACAGTCCCGTTTATGTCTCCCACTGTAATCGTGTTTTGTTTGCACCGTCTAATTCACATACTGTTCCGAAAACCTTGACTCGCCCAAAGTAGATGCATAAAAAATTCATGAAGTATCATAAAGTATATGTTCTCCAGCTTACTTTGAAAAACAGCAGCCGATCAATTTTAAAAGAAAGCCAGAGAGAAACGCCTCTGAGAGAAAGAGAGAGAGAAGAGTCTGGCACTGCTGCTGACCTTTGTGCAGCTTCGCTCCAAGTCGCACTTGTTTGTAAAGGTCTTTAGACATGACCTTGCTTAACTTGTTTATGAAATGTGTGTTTTTACCTCCAGCGACATTTTCACTGCTATTTGTTGTTGAAGTTTGTGCTTCCTTCTCTCCTGTGTGTTCATTATTAATGAAAGCAGAGTCAGATTTTTCTTTTGTGAATTTCCTTTTGTTTCTTTTCCTCTCTTGATCTCTGAGACAGTATGAATAAAGAGCGAGTGCATGTGTGGCTGTGTTTCTGTCACTGAATACTGTATTCCCATTACAAAGCTGCCAGAGGCATCCGGTTATGAACCAGCCACTCCGTGTCATGTTTTTGCCTGCATTGCATGTGAAAGAGAATGCAGAATGTTCCATTAGTTCATTGTATTTTCACTTCTATTTTCTTCAGTGAGCCTGATCACTTCATCTTGTGGTCTGCAGCAATGTTAAGAAATATATACTTTTATTCAGCAAGTACACATTAAATTGATCAAAGGTGACAGTAAAAACATCTATTTCAAATAAAACTGTTCTTTTAATAATAATAATAAACTTTATTTTATATAGCGCCTTTAAAAATAGCATCTCAAAGCGCTTTACATACATATACAAAAATGAAATAGAAAAGATACACACAAAAGTACAAGCAGTAAAAAACAAATCAAACAATACAAGGCCAATATAAAAAACACAAAGTAATTACATAAATCACCTAAAAGCCACCCTAAAAAAGTAAGTTTTAAGGGACGATTTAAAAACACTAAGGGATTCGACATTTCTAATCTTAGAGGGTAGGGAATTCCACAATTTAGGAGCCAGTGATGAGAATGCCCGATCGCCCATAGTTTTAAGCCGAGTTGATTGAACAGTTAAAAGACCAGCTTCAGAGGAGCGTAGAACACGTGTAGGTGTATAGGGGGTTAAAAGCTCTGACAAATATTGAGAAGCCAAATTATTCAAGGCCTTATAAGTAAGCAAGAGAATTTTAAAATCAATACGAAAACTAACAGGAAGCCAGTGCAATTTTTCCAAGACAGGTGTGATGTGCTCCCTTGCACTGGACCTAGTCAGTATTCTGGCAGCTGAATTTTGTACCAACTGTAATTTACTTAGGGTAGCTTTTGAAACTCCAGCCAGCAAAGCATTACAATAATCAATACGCAAAAACACAAAAGTGTTGAATAACTTTTCAGCCACAGAAAAAGTCAACATGGGACGTAATTTGGCAATGTTTCTGAGATGAAAAAAAGATGCTTTGACTGTATTACGAACATGCGGATCAAATGTTAAGTTGGTGTCAAATATCACCTCCAGATTTTTTAGTTTAGTTTGAAACTGTAAAGCAGAGCCATCCAAACTTAAAGTTATGGACTCTGCTTTGCACAACTGATGAGGTGAATTAATAAGCATCACTTCGGTCTTGTCACTGTTTAGACAGAAAATTTTCAGACATCCATTTTTTTTTAATATCAGTAAAACGTTGAGAAAGAAAAGAGACATGCATATTGACATCAGGTTTTGAATGTATGTAAATCTGAGTGTCATTGGCATAAAAGTGAAAGTTAAGACCAAGTGTTCTTAAAAGTTGGCCTAGAGGAAAAATGTAAATACTAAAAAGTAAAGGGCCCAACACTGAACCCTGGGGAACACCAGAGTGCACCACACCGACCTCAGACCTGCAACCACCCATTACAACAAACTGCTTGTGATCACAGAGATAGGACTTAAACCACTTCAATGCAGAATCAGAAACTCCAAAGACAGTCTCTAAATGGGTGATTAAAATAGACTGATCTATAGTGTCAAAAGCGGCACTAAGATCAAGAAGAATCAGTACAGATAGACGGCCAGAATCAGAAGCCATTAATAAGTCATCGGAGACCTTTACTAATGCTGTTTCAGTGCTGTGGAGTTTACGGAATCCAGATTGAAGTGGCTCAAAAAGATTGTTAGAAGAAAGATGTAAAAGCAATTGAGAAGCCACTGTTTGTACTAAAATTTTGGCGAGGAATGGAAGATTAGAGATGGGACGAAAATTATTCAGATTATCAAAGTCCATGTTGTTAGTTTTTGGTACAGGGGTGACAGCAGCAATTTTAAGTGCAGCTGGCACAACACCAGTGCACAAAGAGTCATTGATAATACTCAAAAGAGCAGGACATAGGGAATCAAAACATGATTTGAACAGACAAGAAGGAACCGGATCAACTCTGGAAGTAGTAGCTTTCATTTTCAAAACCATATTACAGAGACTGGGAGTCATGAATGGCAAAGTTAGAGAGAGAAATACCAGAGAATGCTGAAATACATAAGGAAGAAGCAGCCGAAGTATGAGTATTGATAATGTGGTTGCGTATATTATCAATTTTGGTGTTAAAAAACTCCAAGAACGTATTACAAAGGTGAGTTGAAGCAGGAACACTAGAGTGATTTTTAAGCAGCTTGTTGATTAAGTGAAACAGTTGTTTAGGGTTTCTCTGATTGCTGACAATTATCTGTGAAAAATAAATTGATCTAGCAGACACAATTTCAGCCTTATATTCAAGTAAGCTGTCTTTCCAGGCCTGGTGATGAACAGTTAAACCTGACATACGCCATCTACGCTCCATTTTACGACACAAGGCCTTCATAGCATGCAGATCATCATTGTACCAAGGAGCGGAGCGTACAAAAGAAACAGATCGTGATTTCAAAGGAGCCAACGTGTCCAGGCCAGACGAGAGAACAGAATTCAGCATAGAGACTTTGTCATCCAGATCATCAGATAGAGAAACACAACTTAAAGAAGAGTCAATAAAATCTGAGAAATCAGTGGGGACAATAGATCTCCATTTGCGATAATTAATGATGCGAGAAGAGGAAGTCTTTATGTCAGGTAACTCCATGTTAAAAAAGACAGCCCGATGGTCAGACAGTCCTAAATCAGAGGTTGACAGCTGAGACACAAATGAACCATTGGAAATCACAAGGTCTAACGTGTGGCCTTTGTTATGTGTAGGACAGTCCACAAGTTGATGTTTACAGTGACAGGCATTTGCCATGACAAAGCATTGAGAAATAATTTATTTTCAATGAGCCTGCAATTTCTGATAACAGAAAATGTTAACAATTCAACAAAGTTTGTTAATGAGCAGCCATGAGACACATTGAATGCAATTGGATAAAAGTAGAAATACATACAAGCAATTGAATGGCCGTCCATGTGAATGCACCTTTCAAAAGTGGGCAAAACAAAATACTGTATGACAGATGGCAGCATAATGTTGTCTTTTCTACCACACATATGATGCCTTAAATACTGTAGGCAGTTCACTAGGTTTAGGAGCAGAACTAAAGATCTACCAAGAAAGAGTAATGGCCTGTTTTCTTTATTGTATTTCCATGTAGTCTTTTTCTGCACTCTCTTTTTCAACTCATAGTCAAGCTCAGAACGTCCTGGAAATAAAGTGGCTTCTTTGTAATTGGTGTAATTAAAAATCTGCACAACAAGCAGCTAACAATAAAACCTCACGCAGTTTAGCACTTATCACTCATTACAGTTAACCTACCGACAATATTTTTGTGAGTGTGTTTGTATAAAGACACCACTGAAGAGACCTGCCTGTACATGCTTGGGTGAGGAAAGTGATGTTTTTGCAGTGCTCAAATGCAACACAATACACCCATGAAACCGACGCTACAGGACATCACAGCCACCAGCCAGTGTCTTGTCTCCATGGCTACAGGTTGCTCCTCTAGTGATGTCTGATGAAATGAAGTGTCTTTTGTGCCAATTGATCCTGTGCTCCACCACTGGTGTCACTGTGAGTCATTCTGGAGCAGCACAAGCTCTTGTGTGAGCTGCCCATTCACACTCAACTGTTATGGCCACAGACACACAGCCAGACCCACGCGACAGATTATATGTTGTATAGATGTACACATATATGGTACACGCTGTATCCAAAACAAATGTTTCTTCAAAATAAATGTATATGAAAAGACACAACAACCTAGAGAAGAACCACTGAGAAAAATTTACTATGATATTTATTATATATCCATAATAAATAGAGGCACTATATAGCACCACTGCCATAAAAAGAACCCATTCTTAATTGGGGAAAGGATTAAAAACAACATTAAAAGACAGTGTATTTGCTGAAGACAACATGGTTCTCAACCTTTTTGCCCCCAAAGGCTCCCCTATAAGGAAATATTCCAGGGCCTTCAAACAAGACTTTTTGACTTCAGAAAAGCATAAATGTGATTCAAAACAGCTTTTGCTACTGTAGTAAATTCCCATTCATAGAGAGTGGAGTAACATATCTAAAATCTAAGGAGGAGAATGGGGTTCCTCTTATGGTTCTACATACAGAGTAGCACCATTTGACAAAGGTGTTGTCTTGCACCTTTAATGATAGGTGCTATATCGCATTTAAAGTGGTTCCCCTATGATTACGAGCCAATGAACCACTTTTAGCGCTATTTAGCACCATTTTTATTTAGAGTTTACATATTGATAATGATATTATCTTAAATAATAAATTTTTCATTATTAAAAATAATAAACTGAAAAATATACACACAAAAAATAGGATAAAATACATTTAGCTTTGCATCATTGGAATAAATTAAATTTTAAAATAGTTTAATAGTTAATTTAATAGTTAATTTTTAAGAAACTATAAAATAGAAAAAAAAAATTAAATTGTAATAATATTTCACCATATTACTGTTTTTACCATATATAACTTCAATTTGTATTTAAGAATAAGTAAATAAGTAAGTAAATAAAATAAATATGGAATCTATAGTTATTATCACAGTAAATAAATAAATAAATAAATAAATAAATAAGAACTTAATGCTGGACATATTCACACAAAAATGAGTATTATACATATAATATAATATAATATAATATAATATGTATTTTTTGGTTTAAAATATAATAAAATAAAGTTATTTAACAGTTAATAAAGCAGAGTTACTTTAAATTGTAATAATATTTCACAATATTTATTTTTTATTACCTGTAACTCAATTTTATAATTTGTAATATTAGGTAATTGTGGTGAATTTTTGTGGAATCTATAGTTGATTATCAAGGTAAGCAAAAAATAAAAATAAAATAAAATAAATACTGGACACAGACAACATAGCTTACATCGACTATATCATACAGCTTATTCACATAAACATGAGGATGCCGCTCACAAAAAAAAAAACATAATTGTAAAGGAATGCACACAGCATTCCGACTGGAATTGATATCATAAATTGGAACCAATTCCAAAGGAATCAAGTAAGAATCCTGTAAGAATTAAACAAAATCCTACTGGATAAAATGGCAATTCCTACAAGATTTTACAATTCTTACTGTTTGATTCTTATAGTCTTATTGGATATTGTGCGATCTTTATCAGAACCCTACTGGTATTGGAACACAAGACACTGCAACAAAGTCCCGCCATGAGACAGTCAAAGGAAATTGCTCTGGGAGCTGCTGCAGATTTTAAACCGCTGAAAGATTTTCCTTTAAATTCATTTTGATATCCAACAGGGGCTTTTCTCCTATTGGGAATCTTTACAGTACTGTTAGGAAATAAGCTTTTTAATAGAAGGAAACTCCTATTAGGATGGATAGTATTTCCAATAGGATTCTACAGCACATTTTGAGGTATACAAGATCACACACTGGCACACACCCACATACAAAGCCCCTTATATATCTCAAAATAATGCAGTTGATATGGACATACACATATATGAGCAAAGAATAAAGCATCATCTCACAGCATCCCAGTGGTTGCCATAGCACCCTCCCTATCTGGAACTGATGCGACTGATGTCTGGCCTTTGACTGATGAAAAGCCAGCAAGAGTGAGACATTCCCAACACATGCCTTTGATCAGCCTCTCGGTCAAACCAGGATACAAGACACTAACCTTTCCCATCTCAACATTCATAATTGCCAGACACAAGCAATTACCTCAACTGTCTACCAGCAGCAGGCAAGCATAGCTAATTAATTCCGTAATTAAGACTAATTCCGAAATGTCGTCTTTCCCCCCCTTCTGCAGATGTTTTCTTCCCAGAGAACATTTGAACTGCGCTGTGAGCACACCTTTGGGGTAGTGTGATTTTTGACAAGGAGAGCAGATGATTTAGTTCTGCTATGTGCTCTGAATGTGCTCTTCTCTGAAACGCCGAATTACAGTCAAAGAAGCTCTCGTTATGTCCAGTACAGTTAAGTGTTTTAGCAGACACTTTCTTATCTAAAGCGACTGGAAGGTTCAGTCACCCTGGAGCAGCAACCTGAGGAGAAGTGACTTGCTCCAGGCACAATGATGATAACAGCACTGCTTCAGTTCATGGACCACAAAAAAACAGCTTGTTTAGCATTCAAACTGAACTGACAAGCCTTCAGATTACAAGACCACATCTGAAAGCACTAAACTACCAACACTAATATAGAACACCTATCTGTGAGGCTCCAAATTCACTATATGATGAAGCCTTCGGTCTAAACTTCATAGTTAGCAACCCTGGAATGCACTACATGAAATCTGTTCAGATTTCGGAACACTAGGCATCATGCACTTGCAGACTACGTCAGAACGCAAACGTTGTGGTAATCGTCATGAACACGTGGCGAAGACCGAAATGGAAAAGAAGTTATTTTTGTTTTCTTTGCACACAAAAAGTATTCTCATAGCTTCTTAAAATTACTGATGTCACATGGACTATTTTAATGATGTCCTTACTACCTTTCTGGGCCTTGAACGTGTCAGTTGCATTGCTGTCTATGCAAGGTCAGAAAGCTCTTGTATTTCATCAAAAATATCTCAATTTGTGTTCTGAAGATGAACAAAGGACTTGTGGATTTGGAATGACATGAGGGTGAGTAATTAATGACAGAATTTCCATGTTTTGGTGAACTATGCCTTAAATGCAGCATCCTAACTGAAATGGAACCTCATGGGAGATTGATTTAGAACACTGTTTGTAGGCAACATCTCCATAAACCACAAACAGGTCTCCTTATGTGTAGAGGAAAAAAAAAAAAATTCATCAAGTTAAGTGCAAACCTCGCAGCACAACCGATTTCATTTGGTTAACTCACGCAATGACCTGTCAAGAAACATTCAGACTTCAGAAAAATTTTGAATGGATCCATCGATCAGTGGATGGAATTAGTCGCAATAATCAATGCGTTACCAATGCAATATTAAGGTTATGATGAGAGTTTATGTTAGGGTTTTACTACTTGTTTGTTCTATTTGTTCTACTCGGCTTAAACCTTGGGTCTTTCTTAAAAATACTTGCAAAATCTCAATGAAATCTCACTCCATCCAATCAACAGCTGATGGATAGAACCAAGTCCCGCCCTTCATGATTTTCTTTTCAAATAATCTGCTTCATTTGAATGTGTGTCTCAATATAAAAGAAAAAGATCTGTAGTGACTTTAACCGATACAGTGTGACTATAGGGTCACCATATGCTCTCTTTTTCCCAGAAATGTCCTGACTGGAATTTCTAAACTGCCTAAAATTCCTGCAAACTACTTTTCAGTCATTACCTTTAGCAAGTATGAAACCAACAGGAAAACAAAGCCAAAACCTGAACATTTCATAACATTTAGAAATCCCAACCAGGACATATAGTCTCCCTAGTATGGCATTAGAATGTTACTAAGCTAGATACTTTAATATGCATAAAAATGCACATAAAACATAGATTTTTAACTATACTTTTCTGTATTGGATGAAACATATGTAACACATTCATAAATAACATTTTTGGACCACTATGTGTGTCAATGTTTTCTCAGTTTTTTGGGTTAAATTACAGTAACAAAATTCACTAAATACAAAAAATATTGATAACTCTACTAATGATGCTGCCTGCATAGAGCTTCCAAATCTTTCACTAATGAGGTTCCAAATTGGTTGGGATGCTGGGATGCTGCCTATGCATGCAGTAGAAAACAAGGGAGCTCACACAGTAACAGAGAAGGATTGGAACAGAGCCACAATGCAAAAAAAACCAAAAAAAAACAAAATGTTATTATGGCTGTGACATCAAGATCATGAATGCATTAACATTTACATATCAATTCCTACTCAGTATTCAGCAACTTAGACCGCTCTGATGAACAATTGGCTAACCTTCAAGTACCGGAGTAGTTCACAATCAGAACAGTGGTCATTTAAAGATCCAGCAACAAAAAAGGCAGTTTAATTTTAAAGGTCAGAGGGTGTAAAACGAACTATGTATGTAACTAAATTACTATATTCAAGTGCAATAAACCATAAGAAACATTAGAAGTACTTATGTTCTAAAAACCAGGAAATCAATACAGCTCACCCAGAGTACTGGCACAATGCAAAACTTCAATAAAACAGGATTTGTTCCAGTTGTTTACTGGGGGTATAGGGAGAGAAGGAGAGAGAGAGGGAGAGAGATAGTTAGCGCTAAAGCTGACAGCTGCCTGGCAGCCTCTCAAATGCAGCTTAACATTCACCCTGTTCTGAGTGGCACACAATGCTACTATTCAACCGTCCAAACATCTAACTATCCCCACACGCATTAAGAGACGCCTGACAGTCAAGAGCAGAGCTTCATCTCACTCTGGCCAAAATGAAGCTCCAACATTTCACTCTCTGCTTTGTTTGACATCTTCAGGCTCAATATGGATGGTTTTGTCACCCTCTGATCCATTATCACTTCAGGACGTATTGGAAAACCGTTCCACTGATGGCCACTGGGTGGCGATCTGGTTCCATGAATAGGTTCTGGGAAGAGTGAATGAAGAACACTATGGCAAGCCAAAGAAAAGGACACGTGTGTAGAATTAGAGGTATGTGAGAAGGAGCTTGTGTACAATCTTTCCTTGTTTGTAAAGTGCTGATGATTTAGAGCTCTGAATGGTTAAAAACACTAACAAAATATGTCAATGGCAAATAGGTGTGGAGAGATGGACCAACAAGGGTGAGCCTTTTCTGTGCTGGCCATGAGTCAGGAAGGATATCAAAGAAGAAATTAATGAGCCACATTTCTTATTACAGCACCAAAATACATCTTAAAATAACCTTTCAAAATACAGCAACACGTAGTGAATGGGTTGTAATGCCAATTTTAAGAGGGATATTACAGTAGCTCAATTAAGAGCTCAAAGTTAACAACTTGTGCTAACGTCATTATTAGGGCTGGGTATCGAGTTCGATACTTTTTAGGCACCGACCGAATTGCCTCGATACCACCGAGTATCGAAAAACGTCTTGTCGTTCGGTACCAAATTTCGATACCTAAAGGGTTAATCTCATCAACGTCAGTGAGGCAATAAGCCTGCAGCACTAGGTGTGTTTCACTAGATGCGACGCAGCGCTGACTGATCAGTGTTTGATATCTGCGAGAGCGATTCGA